>JADHKO010000096.1:0-109155 GCA_019925425.1 Ophiostoma pallidulum | reverse complement strand
AAAAACCAATCCCACCACCAAAACACTACCCCATGTTTTAATTTTGCCCCGTTCTTTCGGGCCCCCCCTTTTTCACCTGAAAAAAAACCCAAAAAACGTAAAAAAAAAACACCCCCCCCCCCCCCCCCCCCCCTGCCCTGTCGCACCAGAGTCGCCGCTCGTCTGCCCTACCGCCCTGGAACTTGCTGTGCGTGGCCTGCGGGATTGTAGCCGCGCCCATGTAGCTGGCTAGGAAGCGTAGACGGGTCGAGCTTCTTCAGCGCATCGAGACGGTGCTCGTCGGCCGTCTCGCGGTGCGTCGCCAGATCCGACGAAAAGGTTTTGTCGAGTCCCGGGGACCGGTAGCCGCCAGGCGCGCTGGCACCGCCACCGCCACCGCCGCTGGCGTCTGATCCGACCGAGCCAGGCCGCGATTCGGCCACTTGGGACGATGGCCGGGACCAGTGGCCCGACGACGCCACGGTGTCCGAGTCACGGTTCGTCTGCGGTGTGGAACTGGTCGACGGAGGTGCTGGGCCAGCTGCTTGCTGGGGAGCCAAGTACTGCTGCTGCTGCTGCTGCTGCTGCTGCTGCTGTGGTGGTGGTGGTGGTGCCTGAGCATGGTAATAGTCACCAGCCATCTCCACGGCTACTGGAGCTTGCGTTGCGGGAGCGGCATTGGGTGCCGGGGTGTGTCCTTGCAGCTCAGCGTACTGGAACTGCGGCGGCTGCGCATACTGCCCATACATGCCCGGATGCATCTGCTGGGGTTGCTGGGGATAATAGCTGCCGGCACCGGGCGGCACCCCAAGGTAGCTGGCATGGCCTGCGTGCGTAGGATAGCCCTGGTAGCCGGGATAGCCCGGGTACCCACCAGGGCCAGGGCTCTGGGGGTTTTGAAACTGCGCAGCAACCCCGGCACTCCCGGGACGATAGCCGTAGGACGATTGCATAGTCTGGGGCCGGGGCACCTGGTACGGTACCGGGGACGGCGATCCCGGCGTCTCTGACTGCATTTGCGGCGAGCCCTGCTGAGAGTCGCGCTTCTGCTTCTGTTGTGTTTTTCCGTCCTGGTCCTGTGAGAAGGGTATGGCCGGCGACGCGGACGCGACGGCGGGCGAGAGTGGCATCGTGCTGGAGCGGTCGGCGGGGTTGAACGTCTTGAGCTTGCCGTTCTCGATCATGGCATGCAGCACGCCAGCGTCGACGAGCTCGGCCTTCTTGATGATGCGCTGCACCATGAGCTTGCTGGCGGCTTTCAGCTGCGACTTGACGAAGCTGATGACGGCGATGCTGGCTTTGACCTCGACGTCCTCGCGCAGGTACAGGCCGTCGGACGGGGCGCCCAGCGCGAGCATGCCCATCTCGAGCAGCTCGGGTGGCTCAACGCCGGGCTGGTTGCCGCCGATGCGGTACTTGTAGCGCATGTCGATGTTCATGGGCGCATAGATATGGGCCTGCAGGCCCCAGGGCATGTTGTGGAAGCAAGCGTTGAAGGAGATCTTCCCTGAGCCCATCTTGCCGAGGCCGGGAACATACTGGATGCGTTCGATGATCTCGTACCAGGTCGAGTAGTACTCGTCGGAGGCGGCATCGCGCGGCGCCCTGATGGGCTTGTGTTCGAGGACGAGCGGGTTCAGGGTGATGACCTCGCCGTGGGAGTGGAGGATGTCAATGGCCAGCTGGCGCGGGATGAAGCCCGGGATGGGTGTGATGATGGTGACGAGTTCCTTTTTTCGCAACATGCCGGTCATTTCGGGGGATTGATGTGGGGGTGGCTGTCAGATGTGTGTGGAACGAGAGGGGGGAGGGAGAGAGAGAGTGAGAGAGAGAGAGAGAGAAAGAGAGAGAGAGAGAGAGTGAAATCTAGGCGCTGCTGTGATCGCCCGCCTGCTGTGGGAAACCCTGGCTCGGCTTCGTGTCTCAATGCGCCCAAGCAGGCGAGAGCGGGCGCACGGCCAGTTTCGCACAGGATATTACCCCTCTATCGCTGCCGTTTCGCACTTTCGCGGGAGAGAATCCTTTCGTCGCTTTTCGTCCGCAGTAGTCGTCGACCTGCCGTCGGCGCCTGGGCTCGTTGCTCGCCGCAGTGTCTGTTCTTCACGGCACCGTCGTCACGGGTTGTCGCGGTTTCTTGTCGCCCTCTGCGATCGACCGTCTTGGTCCCTTTGTGCGCTCAGTCGTCCTCGTCCCTTGTTCGTCCGTCTCGCCAGAGGCTTCGCTGTCGTTTCCTGTTTCGTTGCGGATGCTGGATTTAAATGATGCGGTGCTCGGAAAACAAAAACGGCGAGCAGGTAAGATGCGGCGAGAGAATGCTAGAGAATGCGAAATAGAGAGAATAGGAGAGAAGGGGGGGACAGGAAGAGGCAGAAAGTGAGGACGGCGGACAGATTAAGACTCGTGTCGACAAAAGGACCAGAATCTCACACTGCAATCTCACACTACGGCTCTGCGTCGCATACGAAATGAAGGAAGGGGGGGCCACATGTAAAAAAAAAAAAGAACACAAGCCGGAGTGAGGAAAGAGCGACATCCGGCAGGGAGCAGGGATGCACCTTCCCTCGACTGCTGACGCCCTCTTTCCTTGTGCGTTTCCTGCCTTCGCTCTCGCTGCCCCTCTTCCTTCCCCCCCCGATGGGACCCGCCCCTCAGAGATGACGTGAGAAATTGGTCCCGTCCAAAAAGGCTTTACGGAGTACTCTGGAAGGTGGGAGGCGCAATGCGCGACGGACGCTGGATGGCACGGGAAGGTGCGACCAGCATCGCATTGCGCCTCCGTGGTGCTGCTGCTCCTCCACGGGGAGCAGCAAGCCGGGCCCCTCCTTCCCTCGCAGTCTTAAAGTGGTGGGGCCCCCGCGGCGGCTGGACCGCACGCTGGAAGGAATCGACAGGGAGTGGCCGTTGAGGACCCGCTAAAACGTCTTGTTTTCTGCTGCCGCCCAGTTCTGGACAGTTTTGTCTCTCCAGCAGAGATTCTCTGTCCAGTCACCTGCGGCCAGAGCGTCACCACCGCGCCGCCAGAGTGGCACGGCTGGCCTCGTCTTACGCCCCCACGATGCACTGCCCTTGACTTGCCCTTGTCCGGTCGATGCCCTGCTGTGGACACGGCAGAACGTCACCGGCAGGCTGAGTCTCCGGTCATCCAGCCCGCAGCGCCTCGCTCGACGTGCTGCCTGGAGGCGCAAAAGAGAACGAAACAGACAGACAGCGGTCCGTTCTCGCCTCGCTTCCCTTGGTCACTACGATGTGTGCATCGCTCTTGACGACGCAGAGCGCAGAGCTCTCCGCACAGACTAGCTGTT
This sequence comes from Ophiostoma pallidulum, assembly GCA_019925425.1. Taxonomy (NCBI): domain Eukaryota; kingdom Fungi; phylum Ascomycota; class Sordariomycetes; order Ophiostomatales; family Ophiostomataceae; genus Ophiostoma; species Ophiostoma pallidulum. The sequence goes on along the minus strand of JADHKO010000096.1, from coordinate 105,874 downwards.
GTCCCCCAATACGTGACTGAATACTCGGGCCGTGAGGAGATCAGGAGTCCCTCTCGCTTTTATCCAAATTGCTTCTCGTTCCCACCGAAACTGCCGGCCGGGAAAGACGAGGATGGAAAGAAGAAAAGATGCGTTCCTCTGCTTGGCCCGTTTAGCTTGAAAGAGGGGAACTGTCTTGGCGGCGGATGCTTCGAGAAATGCCACGAGGTTGCGCGGTCACCATTTCTCCTTGCGATGGCTCACTGTTCTTATGAAGACGTTCTCGGCAATCTTGCTTGACCCCATCCTGTGCCATTGCGCTCTGGCGGCCGTCGCCAACGGCGTTCTTCGTGTTCATTGCTTTTTTGGTTTTGCCGTCTCCGGAAACTCAGCCTCCATGGATCGGGGACACGCTGTACCGCCACATCGTCTGCAGAACAATGCCGACAGCGCGCTGGACGATGAAGAGAGAATCATAACCGGAGCTGAAGCCGAGCTCGGCGCACCGCTCCTCCGGGTGCCCCAGCCGCCTGCCCTCAGCACGAGCAGCGGCCGGCGAGCGCCGCCGTCACGCCGCCCTTACGACCGCATCCAAATGGCCATGTGGCGCGTCGTTGCGGTTCTCGCTACGCTCTCGGTCGTCGTCCTCGTTGTCTTTGCACCACGAGACCACGCGGTAGCGGCGGCGGCGTTACAAACACCGCAGACACCGCAGACGCCACAGACACCGCAGACTTCGCAGACACCGCAGACACCGCAGCGGCGGCCCGGGATCCACAAATCCGTAGAGGACTGCCGAAATGCGACGCTCGGGCGAGGCTGCTGGCTCCATGCAGAAAAGACCGACGAAAAAGGACGACGTGGACGGCTGTCTAGGTGACCGATCCTCTGGCAGAAGAGGGGGGGGGATGAATGCTGGGAGATTCTCTTTCTTCTCCATATTGCATTCTGACTTTATTGTCCGGCTTCATGCTTTCTGGGTTTCCGACCTTTGTACTTTTTTTCTCGCGTTGCGTAGCAGCTGCAGCAGCAAACGTGTTTGAGCAAGTGCCGGAAGCGACGGCCGTTCTTCTCGGCACTCGGCACCCTGGCAAAAGGCGATTGCAAGCGAGATGCGAGGAGGACGGCGATGATAAGAGAGTCGATGCGGAATACACCTGCTTTCCGTGCAGTCCTCTGACGACGATGGTCCACCTCTGCCACACCCTCTGTCTCCCACCTCCTCTCCCTCCCTTACCTCACTCGCCGACTGCAACACGCTTGATGGCGACGGACTGGCCAACTTCCGATGCTTGTGCAAGCCGTACGCTACTGCTGGCCTGCTGAAGTGCGCCTCCGAGAACGACCAGACCGGTCCGTACCGAGCGTCCTGCGCCGCGTCGTCGCTGGCGGGCGCCCCCCCGCCCTCCGACGTAAAAGCGTCTGGAGTCGCCGACGTCGGGCGCTGAGCCGTCGCTGTTTCACGTGTACCCGACGGCGGGCACAGCGTGCGACTGGGTAAAGACGATGTCTGCTTCGGGGAGTACCGGTACGGCCGGTGGCTCGGGTACCACCACGGTGTTGTACACGAGGAAGAGCCCATGTAGATAGGAAGGGAATTGGGAGAGCAAAAGAAAAGGAGAGATACGAAGAGAACAGGAAGGACATTCGTTGCATGGCGCTGTCTGATAGCAGAAAAGGCTGATAGAGTAGTATCGTACTTTCAGTGAACGGACAGAAACCCCTAGTAAAGATCGCTAAAACGGATCAGGGTAAAACTCGCGGTCCAGTTGTCATTGGGCCAGGCCCGGATCCGAGCTGCGGAGTCGAGCAGACGTTCTACGAGTACAGAGTGATACGGGGTACGAAAGGCTCGCAAGGACCACAGGCAAAAAAGATAGAGATACACAAGGATGGCAGACGGGCGAATACATTGAAAGGAAGCAGGAAGAAGGAGGGAGGAGGATGAGAAGGAGGAGAAGAAGGAGAAGAACGAGGAAAAAGAACAAGATATAATGGCAACAGACGATGAGACGGAGAGTAGTTGGCGAGGTTGGCCGAGGCTCATTGCGTGTGCTGCGGCACAACATCGCCAGCTGGCAAGTGTAAGCTGTGCTACAAAAGGTCGTTCATGGTTCATGCAGAACGACCAAAACGTCGATGGGGGGGCTCATCCGAGGGACTTTCGGCTGCCCTCCCCCCTCTCCGGCCCGCCTAGACTGGATAGGGTATGTCCAGACGACACGGCGGCGATGGGCGTGGGGCGCAGGAGATAAGAGAATGTTCGAAGCGGAAGGAGGGGCGTTTGTTTCGTCCCCTTTTGTAATACAGGACGTTGAGATTGCTTCTTTGTAGTCGAAAAGACAACGGTTCTTGAGTGCCGATCGCGGGCGAAGCGCATAATCAGTATGGGGAGGGGGGGCACCTGGAACCCCCCGGGGGAGAAGCTTGACGATAATAGTCAGATGCCAGCCGGAAGTTGAAAGGATAATAAACGAAGGTGAAGAAGGTGAAGAAGAAGAAGAACGAAGAAAGAAGAAAGAAAAAAGAAAAAAGAAAAAAGAAAAGCATAGAAAAGAACCCGTCTTACAAACTGTACTGCCACCCTTTGAAAGACTACACAACAACAACAAGATCGCCTGGTCGACGACTGTCTGCTCTCCTCTTATTGCCCTCTTCTCCGCCAGGACCGTCGATATGTCGCCCGTCCACCCGCTCGGCCCGCTGACGGCGGCCGAGATCACGGCAGCCTCGGGGCTCGTCCGTTCGGCGTGGCCCGCGGAGACGCTTTTCCAGTTCAAGGTCGTGACGCTGCGGGAGCCGGCCAAGGCGGTGCTGGTGCCGTACCTGGCGGCCGAGCGGGCGGCCGAGCAGGCGGCCGGTGGCGACGGCTCCGCCCCTGCTGCGCTCCCGGCCATCCCGCGCCGTGCGTTCGTGGCCTACTACATCCGCAACACGGACAAGTTCCACGAGGCCGTCGTCAACCTGACGGCCGGCACCGTCGAGAGCAACGTGCGGCTCGGCCCGGACAAGCACGGCAACGGCGACGGCGAGGAGATCCTGGCTGCAGAGAAGGCGGTGCTCGCCGACGCCGACGTGCAGGCGGCCGTGGCCAAGCTGCAGCTGCCCGCGGGCACGGTGCTGGTGTCGGACCCGTGGATCTACGGCTCGGACGGCGTGCGCAAGGGGCTGTTCCGCGACGACCGGCGCGTCATGCAGTGCTTCCTGTACATGCGCGACCCGGCGAACCCGGCGCTGGCCGACAGCTGCTACTACGCCTTCCCGCTGCCCATCTCGCCGGTGGTGGACTGCGTGACCATGAAGGTGGTGCGCATCGACGTGCTGCCGACGGGCTGGGGCGGCGCGGCCGACGCGGCGGCCGCGCGCACGCTGGACGACGTGGCGCCCTGGACGCCGGCGCCGCCGAGCGAGTACGTGCCGGAGGCGCAGGCGGCGCTGCGGACGGACCTCAAGCCGCTGCGCGTCGAGCAGCCCGAGGGCGCGTCGTTTGCGGTGGAGGCGTTCTCGGCCCTGGGGCGGCGCGTGACGTGGCAGAAGTGGGACGTCAAGGTCGGCTTCAACCAGCGCGAGGGCATGGTGCTGTACGATGTGCACTACGCGGGGCGGCCGCTGTTCTTCCGGCTGAGCCTGAGCGACATGGCGATCCCGTACGCGGACCCGCGCCACCCGTTCCACAAGAAGCAGGCCTTTGACCTCGGCGACGTGGGCGCCGGCCTCATGGCCAACAACCTGCAGCTGGGCTGCGACTGCCTGGGCGCCATCTACTACATGGACGGCGTGCTGGCCTCGAGCGACGGCGCGCCGCAGCCCATGCCCAACGTCGTGTGCGTGCACGAGCAGGACGCCGGCATCGCCTGGAAGCACACCAACTACCGCACGGGGCGCGCCGTCGTCGTGCGCCAGCGCGAGCTCGTGCTGCAGACCATCCTGACCGTGTCCAACTACGAGTACATCCTGGCCTGGGTGCTCAACCTGTCGGGCGACATTGCCTACGAGGTGCGCGCCACCGGCATCGTGTCGACGCAGCCCGTCGACCCCGTGCCGCTGGATCCCGCCGGAGCCGCAGCCGGAGCCGGAGCCGCAGCCGGAGCCGCCGCCGCCGCCGCCGCTCCCCACCCCTTTGGCACCGTCGTGCACCCGGGCGTGCTGGCCGGCCACCACCAGCACTTCTTCAGCCTGCGCCTCGACCCCATGGTCGCCGGCCACGGCAACACGGTGGTCTACCAGGACGCCGTCGCGCTGCCGCGCGACCCGGTCCTCAACCCGCACGGCGTCGGCTACACGGTCGCGACCACGCCGCTGACGCGCAGCGGCCACCTCGACATCGACACGGCCGCGACGGGCCGCGTCGTGCACATTGCCAACCCGGCCGTGCGCCACCCGGTCAACGGCCAGCCGGCCGCGTACAAGGTGCACCTGCCGCCGATGCAGCCGATGCTGGCCGACGCCGCGTCCTTCCACCACCGGCGCGCCGAGTTTGCCGACCACCCCGTCTACGTCACGCGCTACGCCGACAACGAGCTGTACGCCGCCGGCAGCTGGACGAACCAGAGCCGCGGCGGCGACGGCGTGCGCACGTGGGCGTCGCGTGCCGACTCGCTCGACGGCGGCGACCCCGTCGTGTGGCTGCAGTTCGGCCTCAACCACGTGCCGCGCGCCGAGGACTTCCCCGTGATGCCGTGCGAGATGCTGCGCGTGACGCTGCGGCCGGCCAACGTGTTTGTGCACAACCCGGCGCTGGACGTGCCGCCGAGCACGCAGGCCGTCAACTGCAGCGTGTCTCTCAACGGCGTTGTCGACAAGCCGAAGGGGGCGGAGGACGGCACGGACGTCAAGGGCGTGAACGGCGTGAACGGCGCCAACGGCCACGGCGTCAACGGCCACGGCGTCAACGGCCACGGCGCGAGCTGCTGTGCTTAGGAATCTGCGGTTCTTCGGGGGTCTTGCTGGGCGATCTACGCCGGGGCGAGCATGCAACACACGGCTTCAAAAGGGGCGGTGGGATTTATTTAACAGTAGGGCAAATTCTATGTCTTGGAGCACAGCCTCTGAAGGAGGGGCTGTTCTGCACACATTCCAGTGTCCCGTTTTGCCTCTTATATCATTGTCGTTTCGTTCCGTTTGGCTGCTAAGGCAGCAGTGACCAAGACAGGCCGCTGGCGATATTTCGTGTACAGCCTGCCCCCGCGGTGACCATCACAGCACGCTTCCTTCCAGGATCCCCCACCGGCGGACAAGCTCCGAGACGGTTAGACGTGGGATGGCCGCTCGATGACTGTCTTGGCGTGGCCGAGGAACCAGAGCATGCGCTTTGTCTGGGACACCCGCGACGCTCTCCTCGTCCCCTCGCCTGGACAACCTTGGTCCGCATTGGACGGGGTGTCCGACGGGCGTGAGACTGTTCTCTTTTCCCGTCTCGATGCTGAAAACTAGCTGATTCACTCCATACGATTGCCAAGCCAATGTCTCATACATCTAGTTCTCGCATCTGTCGAGACCGAACAAAGGGTGCCATCACGGCCACGGTTAGGCGAAGCCAGGGCGGCGCTCAAAGGGGCGAGCTTAGTAAAGACCCTCCATGTACTTTTCTACTCCGTAGTACACAACAAAGCCCCATCGAGCTCGTATTGCTCTCTGGGTCGACAGCAGATGGCTTTTCTGTTTTCGTTGCTGTTGCTTCTGCCAGATCCGAGTTGCATGTTCTCAAAGCTTGACCCCGGTCTCGCCATACATCGCTTCTTCCCTCCGCCAGCCACCCCCCCCCCCCTTTCACGGACTCTACGGCCGGGGCATCACTTGCTACGGCAATTAGCATCTACACATGGCCAACTCCTCCACCGTCTTGCCGTCCTGGTCCCAGCTCAACTTCTCCCGCAACTGCACCGCCTACGGCCGATGGCTCGCCGCCTTCGTCGCGCCCGACACATGGAGCCCGTCCGATGCCTTGGGCGGCAGCATCCCGCTGTCGCTGGTGCTCTACACCGAGTCCCTGCCGCCCGGGTGGACGTTTGAGGGCAATGCCAGCGGCTACGGCGGCTTAAACTCGACGGAAATCGTCGAGTCGCCCGCCGGCACCGTCTACTTCCGCGACGTCATGCAGTGGTTCACCGGCCACCTCTACCACACCTACGACGCCGCCAGCGGCGGGTGGTACGCCGACTCAGACTTTGTCGACAACGTCATCTGGGACCCGGCCGGCCACTGCCCCGTCGAGTTCTGCAAGGCCATTGCCTTTACGGGCAACGCCGACCTGTCGGGCATCGGGGTTGTCATCTCGTACTTCATCGAGGCGTCGATGACCACGCTGTACCTGCTCGTCTTTACGGCGTGGCGGCTGACGCGGCACTGGCGGCGGCGGCGTGGCGAGCGGGGGCGGACGGCGTTCCGGGAGGGGAAGAGGGGGGCTGCAGAAGACGACGGCGGCGAGCTGGCGTCAGACAGCAAGTCCCAGCCGCACCACGCAGCCACCGCCACGAGGGTGCCGTCGTCGTCGCTGTCGTCGTCGTCTCTCGTGAACGGCCACCCACGGCCGGCGCGGTCGAAGCCCGTCTGGACGGTGCGCCGCTGCCTCCACCGCATCTTTGACGCGCTGCGCGGAAGCCTCGACAGCTTCATGACGGCCGCCACGGTGCTCGCCCTCGCCATTCTCATCGCCGCCATCGTCACGGCCAGCAAGCGCACGGACGAGCGCCGCGAGCACCCCGTCGACAGCCAGAACATCCCGAACGGCAGCGCCCTCTACGACGCGGCGCTCGGCCTCTTTGTCAGCCTGTACACGGTCTTTCCCGTCATGGTGTTGTACGCCCTGCTGCCGCAGGAGTCGGAGGAGGAGGAGGAGGAGGCGGAGAGGAGAGGAAACAAAAGGGAGCCCAGCCCGGCCGCCTCGCCGCAGCTCGGCCCCGCTCCCCACGTCCCGATCCCACACAGCCAACACGGCCAGCACGGCCAGCACGGCCAGCACGGCCAGCACGGCCGCCGCGCCGGGCTGCGCCGCGCCATGCTCATCATCCTGTGGGCGCTCGTCGCCACCGTCGTCTTCATCACGCCCAAGAGCGAGCTCGACTACGAATACCAGGGCTACTCGAGCCCCGACGACAGCAGCGACAGCAACGACTATGCCGACGTGCTGTACGCGTGCGACCAGCGCGGCGGCCGCAAGTACTGGCGCCTGCTGTGGGCGCTCAAGTACCTGGTCATCGGGCTGCCGCTGCTGTGGATCCTCATCACGGCCGCCGTGTACGTGGGGACGAGCACGCGCCGGCGGCGGGGGGGCGGCGTCGGCGGGTTCTTTGCGTCTGTGCCGGCGGTCCTCGCCGAGGCCGTACGGGACCCCGCGTCGGCGCCAGCGCCACCGCCCCCTCGCCGCCGCAGCTCCGGCCGCACCCTCTGGCGCCACGCCATCGCCTGGGTCAACTGCGCCATCATGTGGGCGGTGCTGATCGGGCTGACCGAGTTCCGCCACAACATCATTGCCGTGGCCGACGGCCTCGACAAGGAGAACAACTGGGAGTTTGGCCAGATCCTCGCCATTGCCGCGTGGGGCCCGGTCGGCGTCGACTTTGGCTTCTTGCTGCTGTGTACGTTTTGTGTCCTTTGTGTTTTGGTCCTCGCCTCGCTCGTTTGTGTCCTCCCCCCTTCTGACATCCTGCAGTCGGCATCGAGAATGGCCTGGGCGGCCATCTGCCCTACGACTATGCCATCCGTCACATCGGGTCGACATTTAACTTACCCCCGAACAACCCAGCGGCACGGTCCCCCCATGCAACGCAGCATACGTCCGCCAAGGCCGGCGGCCCGGTCTCGTCGGGCGCGGCCGGAGTGGCGGAGGTGGCGGCGGCCCGGTCTCAGCGGCTGCACGAGAAAAAGCAGTAAGCGATGGGAAGACAGGAGGAGATGGCTCCGTCCGCGCGGGGGAAGGGGTTCCCGTAGCGGACCGGATGGTCAATCAAAACGTAGCGTTTCCTTTTCTTGGTGGTCCCTCCGACATTGCTCTATCGATCGGCCCCGTCGGCGCCATGGTTCTACCGGTTTCATTATGATTTCCTGTCTCTTGTTCTTGTCTCTTTCTTGCCACCCCTTCCTCCCCCCCCACCCTTTCCCTACTCGTAGTACACCTTGTTGATCAGCGTACCGATCTGGCCAATCTCAACACGGATGTCGTCTTCGTGCTTGAGCGAGAGCTTGGGCGTGCGCATCGCGCCGATGCCCGGGCCCGTGCCCGTCATGATGACTGTGCCGCGCTCGAGCGTGGTGCCCTGTGAGAGGAAGGCGATGGTCGTCGGGATGTCAAAGATCATTTCACTGCAGACGATTTAGCAATCACGTCCCACCGCCTCCTGCTACAATGGTATAGCCTCCCCCCCCCCCCCCCACACGGCGTCTTACCTCGTGTTCGAGTCCTGGACCACCTCGCCGTTCAGAATCGCCTTGATGCCCAGCTTGTGCGGGTCCGGAATCGCAGCCGGGGCCACGAGGACGGGGCCGATGGGGCACGAGCCGTCGAGCCCCTTGGAGAAGCACCACTGGCTGTTCTTGAACTGTTGCGTGCGCGCGCTGACGTCGTTGCTGGCCGTGTAGCCCAGCACGTACTCGAGCGCGCGCGCCCGCGAAATGTCCCGCCCCGTCTTGCCGATGACAATCGACAGCTCCGCCTCATAGTCGCTGGTGCCGTCCTGTGCGAGCCGGGGGACGACGATGCGCGCCGGCGCGGGGCCGGCGAGCGCCGTGCGCGGCTTGATGAACAGCACAGGCGTGTCCGGGATCGGCATGTTGGCCTCGCGCGCGTGGTCGCGGTAGTTGAGCCCCAAGCATCGGATGATGGGCACCTCGTCCATGCGGAGGGGCGCGAGGAGCTGTAGTGGGAGGGCGGGGGAGACGGAGGTCGTCATGTTAGCCGCCAGGTCTATGTCAGATCTTGTTCAAGATTCTAGATGCCTCTGTGCACCACCCCCCCCCCCCTCTCCCCTTCTTCACCCCATAGCTTACCGTCCCAATCGTCAACACTCGATCAGTCACTACGCCCTCAAAAGCATCGCCCTCGACGACCTTGGCCGTGACGGTGATGCCCTTTTCAAGCGCCAGACCCAGGTCCGGCACAGCGGCGGCATCGATCTGTCCGAGATGCTCCTGGCCGTCCTCGACTGCTAGGAAGCGGACGAGGTGTGTCCAGCTTGGTGCCATGGCGTTTAGTGAGGGGATGTCGCGGGTTTAAAGGGAGCTGTGAAGAGACGAACAGCGTCGAGTTACGGAAGCTCGCAGGATCGGACGGGGGGGGGGAAGGAAAACGGAGAGTAGGGTTTTAAATTACCAAGCTTGAAAATAACAAAGATCACCGAAACAGAAAGAAAACAAGAAGACGTCACTTCGCTTGGAACTGCGGACACCGCGTGGGGGAAACGACACACGCGGCAGGCGGACGATCTTCGGAAGGATGATACAACGGCACTTGGCGTGCTTCGGCCTGGGGATTGGCGAATGCGGAGAAACGTGCGTACAGCGATGGAGGGGGGGGGCTGAGACGGCGACTGCTAGTCGTGGCTGGACCGACCTCTCCCCCTTCGCCGGCAGATGTGCCGAGGGAACAGAGTTTAGCCGTTCGCGAGTATGTCGACGAAGAGGGGATTGGGGTTTTTTTTCTATTTCTGCCTTTGTGCCTTTGTGCCTCTTCCTTTGCGGCTTGGAGGGACGTTTCCTGCAATGTCACCGTGCCATCTGTATGCCTCCGATGGACGCCCAACCACAAAGACAACCCATCAAAGACCCGCGGTTTATTTCTGCTGCTTCTGCTCTACGAAAACCTTCCCCCTGTGTCGAAATGGCCAACTCGTTGAAAAACGAAGAAGAAAGAAGATAGCTGCCCGAAGTTCGTCCGGGGGAATGTGGGGTGGCCAAAAACACTGCACCACTTGCAAATCGCAGACGTTTATTGGCAGTCCGGTTTCTCTCTATCTGTACAGCCTTGTAGCCAGCTTCACTCCCCCCCAAGGCCTACGCGGCCCTGCAGAAGGACCGGCTCGCCGGCCACTTCCCCGTCACCCCCCGCCTCGCGACCTGCAGCTTCATGTCCTGCCCATTGATGTCTGGCTGTCGACGGCTGTCCCTTCAGGGTCCGCTCCGCCACGTCCCATAAACACGCGCGGGCCCGTGCCACCAAGCCGAGGTGGCGTCTGCGCGTAGAGGCTTTGGGGACCTCCGACCACGGCAAAGCCGGCGGCCCCCTCGGCGACCGGCTCGCCCGATACAGCGATGGTGATGTCTGTGCCGCCCGCGATGGTCTCCCGGTCGTACACAATTGTCTGGTTCACCGCCGTGACGTTGCGCGTGTACAGGGCCACGTCGGGCGTCGCGCCGAGCATGCCCGCCCGACTCAGGCCGCCAAAGCGCAAGGACTGGCTCGTCGTGCCAAAGCCGCTGCTGTTCCTGCCGTCGCCCGTCTGGAAGAAGGCGGCCGTGCCGCTGAAACGCGTGCTGTAGAACGACCCGCCAAAGCCGCTGTTTCCGCCGGGCCCTCCGGCCGCGCTGAAGGCCTCGAGCCCGGTGGGAAAGACGCCGGCGCCGGACACCTGCAGATCGAGCCCCTGGTCCATGTGCGCCCACAGCGTCAGGTTGCCCTGGTCGGTGATGGCGGTCGAGGTGTTGCAGAAGAGGGGGAAGCTGTAGTCGGCGCTGTACGTGTAGGCATGGTCGCCGGGTCCGGGTCCGGCGCTCGCAGCGGCGCGGTCTGCGCCGCGGACCGCAAACGTGTTGGCCTGGAGGAAGCCAAATTGCGAGACCTCGCCTTGGTTGGAGTAGGACAGCGACTGTGACCAGGAGACAGCGCGCGGGCTTTGCTCCTGCCCCCCCGGGGCTTGCTGGCCCGTTGTGACGACGCCGTCGACACGGAACGACCGGGAGACAGAGACGGTGTACTGCAGCGTCTCGTTGGCACCCGACGCGTTCTGGGCGACGCTGTGCGTGATGCGGATCGTGGGGCCGGAGTCGCTGACAACGGGCGCGCTGCCGGTCGTCGAAACGGCCGCGGACGCAGCGCCGCCGCCGTCGGCGAGCCACACAAAGATCTTTCCGGTGACGTACCAGCTGGCGGGCAGCGCCGTCGAGGCCGTCAGCGTCGCGGTGCCCGACGACGCCTGGCCGCCGTCGTCCTCCTCCAGCCCAGCCACCAGGATGCTGAATGTGTGCGGCCGGCCGTCGCACAGCACCGGCAGCCAGGGCGTGATGTCGATCTCGTGCTCGCGCAGGTCAAAGACGTCGGCGCCCACAATGGGCCGGTGCAGACTCGGCACGACGCCGCCCGTGAAAACGACAGGAAAGGGCCACTGCACGCCTGCGAGGCGTCCGTCAATCAGCACCTGCACCTCGCGGAAGGGGCCGAGCCCAGGCAGCCGGCCCGCCGTGGCGTTGAAGGCCAGCACGTCGCTCTGCAGCACGTTGCTCCACCAGAACTCCTCGTCGGCCTGCCCGTTGGCGGACACGGAGAAGACGGCACGGCGGGCGTTGCGCGGGAAGTCGGCGATCGTGTTGGTGGCATTGTCTCGGGGGAGCGTGAACTGGCTGACGCCGTCCGAGGCGCTCTTGCGCGCAGAGATGGGGATGACAAGGTCGCTCGGCGGCGCGGCACCACCGCCGCCGCTGATGGCCGTCTCGTCGGCCTCGAAGAAGGTGGCGGTCAGCGTCGTGTTGAAGGAGCCCGTGTACTTGTCGTTCTGGAGGTTGCCCAGGTCAAAGATGATCTTCTGCGGGGTCCGCCACAGCGACAGGTAGGGCGTCATGTCCTTGAGGTACACCCAGCGGATGCCCGGCGGGACGGTGGGCTCTGCGGTGCTGGTTCGCCACACCTCCGTGTCGTTGAGGTACATCAGGGCCAGGCGGTCAAACTGGCGACCCTGCGACACGACGGTAAAGTTCATGACGACACGGTTGAACGTGATGTTGGGGGGGGTGTAGCTGCCGACAAATGGCGCCCCGTAGCTGTTGCGGAAGACGTGCTCCATCAGGGTCACGGTGACGCCGCCCTGCGACGGCGACGGCCCCGGTGACCGGTTGGTGGCAGGCCCCTGCGGTGTGAGGACCGGCTGGGCCACCTGGAAGCACTCGAGCACCTCCGGCGTGGCCGTCGCGACGTCCGCCTCGTCGCGCTTGCTTGCCGCAAGTACGGGCACCGGCTGCGGCTGGGTGGGAGCGAGATCTGGCGGCGCAGCCGTCGCTTGCATTGCCGTAGAGATCGCATGAAATCTCGCTCGGCAGCCGACACGGCCATGCGAGGCCACAACAAGAAGAAGTCCGAGGCCCAGGCCCAGTGGCAGCAACACTGCCAAGATCCGTTTCAGCCATGTCTGTCGCCCGGGGCGTGGCACCACGACCTCGGCTGTGCTCCGTTCAGGATCGGAGGGCTCTGGTAGAGTCTTCTCTAGGAGCGGAGTAGAAGCCTCTTCCATGGCGAAAATCCAGCGGAAGAGTGTGGTAACGGGCGGGAAGGTTGAGAGGGGGTCCTTCGTTATAGGATCAAGGAGAAGGAAATGAACGGACTAGGGCAGCGGTGCGTAACAATGCATTAGAGTCATACGCGAGCCGTAGGTCGACTGTGCAAGGATAAAGCGGCAGCCTTTGAGAAGCAGCTCCCACGAAATACAGTCCAAAGAGAGAACGGGAAACGGCAGAGCCGCCAGGAGGGAGAACAGCAAAAACAGTGGCGGCTAAAACGGCAAAAGTTGATTGCGACGGGGGCGGGACACGGCGCGCGGGATCCGCTCCCACGGACTCGGCAACAGCCCTGTGCGCAAGAGACACTTTTAGGGGGGGTTGTAGGGGCGATAGCGAGCTGGCAGGCCGGCCTCGACGCGAAGAATGAGGCCCAGAGCGGCCGGCTGTGAGAATGAGGTTTGTCTGTGCCGATTTGGTGAGAGGGAGGGCGAGGCTTTCTGCGCTCAGCGACTGACGAACGAGGCAGGCGCGACAAGTTATTAGTAATTGGTAGCGACGATCAGTAAAGTAGTGCTGCACGTGCCATTTGCCAGGCGTTGTCCGACACTGGCAGCGGCGGGGCGGATGCCCTGGAGCGTTGGCGGTTGCTGCCCTGTCCGCCCCTGGAATCTGTTGGTGTCAGTCCATCCGCGATCTGCAAAGGGCCACGACTGCGCAGCAAGGCTGTCAACAGCAGCCAATGGCTAGTAGAAATAAAAGAAGAGTGTCGTTAAGGTGTCCTTCGGTCCCGAGAGAAACAAGGACTATGCCAGAACCAAGAAACGAGGGAAAGGAAAATAATGCTGCGAAACGCCAGTAATCCATCTTAAAGGGAAAGCAAGAATGCAGACAGAGAGAGAGAGACAGAGGGATGAAGAAGAGAAGAAGAGAGGTTCGAGATCCAAAAACAGACCCCATGCGGATCCGTCCTCCCGATTCTATATGCACAAAGCCTGAGCCGTCCTATCCTTCTGTCTTTGTATGTGTATGTCGGCCGTCGCCAATGCCCAGGTCCGTCTAACCGACCATGCCGCAGTTGCTTCGTGTTTTTGTGTGTTTTTCGCTTTTTCTTTTTTTCGTATCCAACATTAGATTACAGCCTGTCTGCAGGACAGGGAGATGCGCGGGCAAGGGGCTCGCCAGGGCGACCGAGGCCCACGGGGCAGCCTCCGGCCCTCACGCCGGCTTCGGCTTGCCAATTTTCCAACCCCACGACCGCAGCACCTTCACTACCTTGGGCGTCACGGCTGCGGTCAGCGGCACCCGCACAAAGATGAAGCTCTTGTGTATGGCGTATGCCAGGGCGAGTTGTGTGGCGAGGCCTAATGAGTGGGGGGGTTAGTCACGGGGGGGAAGGCATAGAGAGACAGAGCGAGACAGAGAGAAAACGCAAAGACTCACTCGCTTCGTGCTTGTTGCGCTCCTCGGCTTCCTTGACACCCCAGCCCTCCTCGCCGTCCTCCGCGGCCTCGTCACCACTCTCGCGCTTTGCATCCTTGAGCGCCGAGCGGTACTTGTTCCAGTACTCCGTCACGCTGGCAGGGATGACCGTCTTGGCGTACGACACGACGTAGTTCTCGGCAGCAGCTGTCACGTCCCGTGTGTTAGCAAGTCCGATGAGGGCACCGGGTATGTGTGAAAGAGGTCCAGGCACGAGCGTGACCTACCAATTCGGTCCGTCCCCAGCGTGCGCACCAGCAGGAAGCAGAACGGAAAGTCGAGCAGCGACAGGCCAAAATAGACGCCAACGGCCGCCCAGCCGTACTCGCGGGACAGTTTCTTGAGACGGGCGCTCAGCGACAGCGGTCCGGCGGTGGCCGAGCCAGAGCTCGATCCAGAGCTCGATCCAGAGCTCGATCCAGAGCTCGATCCGGCCTTGGAGCCTGCCTCGCCAGCGCCGCCGCTCTTGGGCTCGTCCTGTGACCGCCGTGCGCGGGATGAGTGGAACGGCCGCCGCCGCGGCTGTGCTCGGAAGGGAGAGAAATAGGACGGAGAGAATGTAGAGGACGGGCGGGCGGCGCGGCGCGGTGTCTGGCGCATTGCCGGTGCGGCGGTCCAGCCGGACATGCTGCGCACAGCTGGCCGTCCCCAGACTGGCGTCCCGGCCAGCGCGCGGTTCGGGGCAGCCACTGCGGCCCGCTGCAGGAGCAGCATGGCCGGCGGCGGCTGTTTCAACAGCACCTCCAAGGAGCGCACCGGCCAATGCAGCATTGGGACAGAAAGGTGTGGTGTCGGGGGGCCTGCGGGGCCTTCGGAGCCGTCAGGTCGGGCGTCACGGTGTGTCGGTGCCGAGTGCTTCGCTTCGGGAAACGGTCCTCGGACGCTTCAGAGGCAGTGTCGTCGAGAGATCGCGAGAGTGGTCTGTTCGGCGAAAGTCGCGGAGCTTCGGCAGGACAAAAGGGAGAGGCACCTGGTTGCGCGGTCTTCGTGGGGAGGGCGCGTTTCGTGTCGGAGCAAGGCCGTGCTTAAGTAGAAATGTCAGTTGTCCTGTCGCCGGGTGTCATGGAGACTTGTGGCGCGACGTTGTCCGTCGGATGATCACCGTCTTGTGGAAACTGGAAAATTTGCGCTTTTCCCCTCGCAGCTCCAGCTCTCAGTCAGGCCTTCTGGAAGCTCCCACCCTGCAGCGGGCCTGGCCCCGCCTGCGTCATTGAGCAGGCAAAGCCAGAAGGCAGAGAAAAGAATCACATGATTTGACATGTGACCAATCCACTCAGAAATCTGCCAGCTCGCCCCGCAAACTCCGAGGAGCAAAAGAGGCCGAGGCCGGGCGGGGGAGAAGAAGGAGAATACACAAAAGGAGAATACAAGAAGCAGAAGAAGGAACAGCCACCGACCCGGCTACTCGTAGGCCGTGGCTCGTCTGCTGCCCGTCGCAAGCGTAGCAGTGGAATCTCGGCGTCTCGCGGGCGTTTCTCGCAGAACCGTCCAAGGCACTACGGAGTGGCTAATGCGACGCAGGCGAGCTTTGGCGAATCACGCCTCTGCAGCGCGGTCAGCCAAGGCAGAGGCACCCCTCCTTTTTAAGCGCCGACACCGCCCCTGCTTGTAAGTCGGCCCAGACAGTCCAGTCCACGAGGGCGCCTTCCCGCCCTGCCCATGCCTCGTCCATTGCCGCCCCGAGCTGTCGGGCAGGGACTCGGCAGCCTGCTTCACAGAGTGCACGCGGCCTGTTATTGGGCCATCGTGGGCAAAGCAACCAAAGCGGGCAATATTGTTTCCTAAATTAGACACAGGCCAGCGGGAAGGAACGAGGGGAAAGCCGCAGAGGAGATGTGTAGGGCTCGGTGGGCAGGAGCTTCCAAGAACCTAAGGAAGGAACGGGTGGACAGACGGATGCTGCAGGAGCAACCCTGTCGTGGCCGTGCAGCATGGGTGCTGTCTTAATGCTGCCGTTCGCTCCTCCTTCGTTCCCTTCGAGGCAGATCTCTCTTTCCTTTTCTCTTTTCTCTTTTCTCTTTTCTCTTTTCTCTTTTCTCTTTTTCTCTTTTTCTCTTTTTGACAGCGTCTGGCAGCTTCTGCACCGTTACGAGTCCTTTGTTCCTTCCCATCGCCGCCTCTTGTCTAGCCGTCTTCCTCAGCACCTTCCGAGTGAGTTCACGACACCGAAACAGCAACTGCGATCGAGTCGTGCGTGACGTGCACCTTCCCAGCAAGCTTCACAATGGCCAGCCAGTACTATCCTCGTGAGTGAGAACCCAGCTGCCCAAGCAGCCATCGCTCCTGCCTCGCACCACGCGCCGTTGCTAACCAGCTTTCAATCGACAGCCCCGCCAGGAACGGCCGCAGGTGAGACCACGACGGGGAAAGAACGACCATGAGCTCAAGGGGAAGAGGGTGGTACGCGCGGCGGCGTGCTTTGCACCTTCCTTTGCAACCCCTGCTAACACCCGTCTGTTTGTAGCGCCCGCCGCCCAGAGAAGCTACCCCCCGCCGCCGCAGTCGCCGCCTGCCACCCGCACCAACTTCTCCTACGGCGGCGTGCAGTCGCAACCGCTGTCGCCGCAGAAGGCGGGCTTCTTCCCGCCGCCGCCCGGGCAGGCCGCCAGCTCGCCTGCGCCTTCCCAGAAAACCGCCTATCCGCTCCCGCCCCAGCAGCAGCAGCAACCGCAGCAGCAACCGCAGCAGCAACCGCAGCAACAACCACAGCAGCGCGCATACCCAGCACCCCCCCAGCAGCAGCAGCAGCAGCAGCAGCAGCAGCAGCAGCACGTGCTGCCCGGCCAGCAGACTGCACTTGCCGTGCACGAGCGCACACCGTCCCAGGCGTCCCAGCGCGCGCCGGCCGTCCAGTTCGCCGCGCCGCCGCCGCCGGCGTTCGCCGACTATGGCCGCGGCGGCTACGCGGCTGAGAAGGACAACGCGGTCTCGCCCAACAGCCTCGAGGAGGAGGACGACGCCAGCGCGCGTGATGTGGACGGCACAATCGGCGCGCTGAGCGGCGCGCCCGCCCCGGGCATGTTCACAGGCGCGACCGCGGTGGTGGACGACGTCGGCACGTTCAACGGCGGCAGCTACCGCATCAGCCACCGCGACTGCAACACGATCCTGACCATCCAGCTGGCCATTGGGTGCCCCATCCAAGCGAAGCCCGGTAAGGACCGGACGGCCGTGTGCCCCGTGTGCCCCGTGTGCCCCGTGTGCCCGTCGCCTGTCCCCAGCCCCCCAGCGCTTGCTCGGCATGCTAACATTTCCGTGCTCTGCCAGGCGTCATGATTGCCATGTCCACCTCCATCTCGCTCAAGGGCGCGGTCAAGTTCTCCATGAAGAAGCTCGTGGCGGGCGGCGAGATGGCGTCGTCCACGTTCACGGGCCCGGGCGAGCTGCTGCTGGCTCCGCCCATGCTGGGCGACATTACCAGCATCCGGCTGACGGGCCAGGAAGCCTGGTCGGTCGGCCACGACGGCTTCCTCGCCTGCACGCAGGGCGTCATCAAGGAGTACAAGCGCCAGGGCATCGGCAAGGCCATGTTCAGCGGCGAGGGCCTGTGGGTGTACAAGATCCGCGGCATCGGCCTGCTGTGGCTCTCCAGCTTCGGCGCCATCATCCGCAAGGACCTGGTGGAAGGCGAAAAGTACATTGTCGACAACGGCCACCTGGTGGCGTGGAACACCAAGTACGTCCTCGAGCGCGTGGCGTCCGGCGGCATCATCTCGGGCCTGGCCTCGAACGAGGGCCTGGTCTGCAAGTTCACCGGTCCCGGCACCGTCTACATCCAGACGAGGAACGTGGTAGGTCTCCCCTTCCCCCTTTGTGCCTCCCCATCCGGTCGTCTCGCTCTTGTCGATTGGAAGCTGATTCTCTGGCAAACAGAAAGCGTTTGGCATGTTCATGTCCGGCCAGGGCGCGCAGATTTGAGGAAGGCTTCACCGCCTCTGCAGATCGTGTCGCAGTGCAGTCACGATCGCCCCCCGGGTGTTCTCCGTCGAATGCTGTCTCCTTCTGTCTTGTTTTGTTTTGGGCTTTTTCTCTTTTGTTTGTTTACCTTCCCATTGGCTCCTTCTCGTCATTTCGTCCTCGTTTCGCAAGACCCCGTCCTGCGTTTGTTATATGCCCTTTCCTCTCCGGACTGGGCCTCTTTTTTTTCTTTTTTTCCTCCCTCAAAAAGGCTTTTCAACTCAGCGCCATCTTGGAATTCCCGTCGTGCTATTATTGTTTTGCTAGATGCTGCCGGTGGGAGAATGCCATAGGTTGTTTTTTTTTGGTGGCTCTCTGAGGCGTCAGGTCGCATTCTCCTCTCGAAATACAGTCTCTTTCACCATCTGCACACGTCCGTGAAAAGCTCTGCCTAAAAAAGCCACTGCACTCAGTTTCTGCTCTCTCCATCTGTCTCCTCTCTGCCCCCATCGCTCCCAGCCACTCCGAGCCTGACCCGGCTTTGCGCAGGCTGCACACGGCCGCCTCCGTTATGTCAACCATCAACACACCTGACAGGATACCGGTCCTTTTCCCAGTGGACAACTGCTCCACTGCGGATGTTTCGATTTCGGTCGACGAGGAGTCTTTGCTTTTGCCCGCCGCCAAACCGACCTCCGCCATGTCCACCATCCACCACGATCATAGCCCGGATCACGGAGTCCTTCCGCCCGTGAGGCAAAAGGGCCGGCTGAAAGAGGCAGCGGCCACGGAAAACTGGCGGCCTACCGTCTCAGAGATCGTAGAACGGTCTACCGACTCGGCGTCAGACCAACTGCAGCAGCCCTCACAGCTCTCTGACTCGACAGGAGAGGCTGGAAAGACCTCTTCCAAAAGAACGGCAAAAGGGACAAGCGGCGGCTTAGGCTCCCTGATGAGGCGTCGGCCAGGCGCAGCATACTCGCCCGAGGTTCTGTCCAAGGCGGAAGTCTCAGCTCCCGAGGACAGCCGTTCTGAGACTGCAGAGATGGCATTGTCCACGCCTCCTGTGTCCGCTGCCGACCCGTCCATCTTTTCAGACGTTCCATTGTCGGACGCTCCAGAGTTTGAAAACCACGGGACAACTAGCTCCTCTTTCCCCACGCTGCACCGTTTGCCTGCGTATTGCACAGCCGGCTGCGAGCAGGTGCAGGCCGACGAGGAGGCCATCAGGGCTTTCTGCAGGAGGGTTTATGGTTGCGACCAGGGCGGGGATTTCACTCTCATGGTGCAGCCCCGTCTTCCTCTTTTTGTCAATCCCGGCTATGAGACGGGCCGAGATACGAGAGACGGTATCAGACACAAGATCCTTCCTTGGCCCACAGATGCTGGTGAGAATGCGGAGGCTCTGCTGTCGCCAGCTGCTCGTCCTCGTCGGAACAACGACAGTAAGGTAGACAGCAGCTTCACGTTTGGACAACACCCGTGTCTGCCCTCGTTTGCGTCCTTTTTCAAGTCGGCTGTCGAGGTGCCACCCTCGTCCACTCGGTTGGCCCGCAAAGGAGTACGCTTGCCAATCCCGGAGGCGAAAAGAATCGGCCACGTTGTGGGCACCATCGACAGTGTCGGCGAGTACATTCGCCCCAACGCAGACAACAGCTTCTTGTTCTCGATTACCCCTCTCCGAGAAGCCGACTCGACGGACATAGCCGTTGTCAACAACAGTCTTGTGGGAAGGTTGGAGAGAGTCACCCACGGGCCTAGGCCCGTTCGGGAGCAACCGAGGCCATGCGTTCCTGTGCCGAAGAAGGGCGAAGTGGACGCAGTGGACGCGCGAGCTTGTGCCCTGAAGAGTGCATCACAAAGTACGAGACGACAAGGGACGGTCAGCAACACTGCACCGGTCGGAGCAACCGGGGACAGTAAGTCTGGGTTTGCTCTGCCGCTCGGTGCAACAGAAGATGAAAAAACCACAGAAGATAGCCGCCGCTTTGATGTGCTCGTCACGCGTCTAAAGCAGAAACTGTCCGACAGAACACGGGGGAGCACATCGAGCGCGGGAAGGGCGCCGAGCTCTTCATCCGAGACTGGGTGCTCTCGACATGAGAGCCGAGAGCGAATGCGGAGGCAAAGCTCTCGCACCGAGACGAGCACAGCAGCGAGTCTCAGGTCAGTGAGGTCGGCCACCTCGGAACTCAACCCCAAGGCACCTGACTTTACTGTCGCACCTGTTCGCGTGCCAACGCCGGGAAATGTTCGCCCAGTTATCCAGCCGGCTTTACCAGCGCCTCCTCCACAACCAGCATTCTCTCATCCAGCCCCATGCCACAGTGCTGGGTGGACAGGCCCAGGAGCTCTATATCAGCCGCCACTCGATGCCCACGGACGTCCCAGTCCGTTTTATGGCGTTCCAGGAAACCTTCCCGTGGCGCCGGCCATGCAGCCGCAGCCCCTCCCTCCGTCTCGCCCGGCCTCTTTCGCACCTTCTTTTCGGCCGAGAGCTTTGCCTCTTCCCTTGTTTCCTCTTTCAGCCATTGAGTCGTGTGTGCCGAGAGGTCTGGACCGCCGGTGGTCCGTTCCAAGACAATCAAGGCGCCGGTGTCCCATGCCCTTGGCGCCGCTCAGCGCAACGGAGCAGCAAAAAATTGAAGAGCAGATCGAGCATCTCAAAACGACAGTGCCCAACTTTGCTACTGTAGCCAAAAGGCGCCAGGCAACGCGCTGGGAGCGGTATCGGTCGAGGCTGGACCAGAAACATGCAAGAGAGGCTTGGCGGCTGGTGCAATGCGCTCCATCGCAGCCGTGCTGTTGGCATCAGCGGCTGGAGCCGCAGCAGCAGTATCACCAGTACCGCCAGCCGCAGTTTCCACCAGCAGGGGTGCAGCCGACACCGCCCTGCAATCCATATCCCTATGCCCACCATCCAGCTATGGGCATTGCCCCGTGGCCGATGATGAATATGGCGATCTGAGAATGGGAAGCATGGGAAGCATGGCTGGGTAGGACGGCGGCTGGGGTTCGCATCCAGAGTCGGCGCATCTTGCTCTGGCGGGGTGAAAGGGGAAGTCTGCTCTTACCAACGCTGCCGCGTCGTGATCGTAGGCCGTTTCATAGTTTTTGTGTCGCGCGGGCTGAAAGACGAGCACGTTTTACCTGTATACAGTTACTGAAGCCAACCAGCATTCGACAACACCAATAAATAGCACCATTGCAGATTCAGTACTCCGTAGGACGCTGTCCTAGGACTTGTCAGCTCTTGGGCTCTATTATTCGACTTGTTTGCAGAAACGTGATCTGTTCAGATCTTGGGAAGATACACCTTCGAGCTGCCGCACTTGTGACAGGAGAGAGAAACCACCTGTGCTAATGCCTCACTCTCCCCCCCCCCCATTCTGCAGATGGTCCGCTTGGGGCCGCCTTTCGGGCGGCGGCGCCGTGCCACAACGCCGGGCCCAGCTCTACGTCGCGTCGGCTTCGTCGAGGCGGCCGCGTCGCCGATGCAGCTCCGAGCCGTCACGTGTCTGCCCGCCAGTTCTGGCGACCCCTGTCCCACTCCCCAGCATCATCGTGTGTTTTTCATTTTCATTTGCTCTCCACCCGCTGCCGGCCTGATGTCATCGTGTCCGTCCAGAAGGCTCCCCCCCCCCCCCCCCCACGCCATGATTGGGTCTCGTGACCGATGGGTTGTGGACGCTGCGAGCGCACGGCAGCTCGTGAGATAATAGCGTTACGTTTTCGCGCGGCCCAACACCGCCTCCCCAAAACGTCTCGAGCAGCAGCAGCCGCTCGTCCCCGAACCACCTGGCGACGACGGCGGCATTCCGCCTGCCCATTCTGGCAGAACGGATAATAACCCTGATAACCCTGGGCGCTGTCTGTCTTCCTCCGATACGTCGTCCGCCCGTCTTGAAGCAGCCCACCGCTGCTGGCGCGGATAACACAGTCGAAAGCGGACAAGTTCGCGATACCCTGCAATTTTAGCCATGGACGGGGGGCAGGCAGCGGTGTCGCGTGGTGGGCGGGGAGAGACAGCCAGCCATTCTCGCATGTCTCCTTCCCTCTATCGTTCTCTGACAGTATCTTGCTACTCCGTACGTATTAGGCTCTCCGTCGTGCTCTGCTCCCCCGCCCCTCCCCTCCCCCCGTCTTATCTCAAGAGAGAAAAAGAGGCAGGTGCGGACGGTCGCCCCTTGCTGCTCCACCGCCAGGCAGAAGACGAAGAAAAAAACGAAGGGAAAAATGGGCGGAGGAGAAGGACCAAAAGAACGCGTGCCGGCCAATCAACGCCGGCGCGAGTGGGGGCGCTTCGGACGGCCCGAACGCAGAGACGACACGAAAGGGAAAAAAAAAAAAAAAAAAAAAAAAAAAAAAAAAAAAAAGGGGGGGGGGGGGGGCCCCCGGGGGGGGGCCCCCCCCCCCCCCCCCCCCCCCCCCCCCCCCCCCCCCCCGGGGGGGGGGGGGGGGGGGGGGGGGGGGGACAGTTCGGAATAGCCGCTGTGTCGTCGTGTCTGTAAGATGCAAGTACGGAGTATGCACAGGACAACTCTCCTTATCTTTCCTTGCGTCTCACAGTGTCACCACCCAATCTATCCATCACCAGGGCATCAAAGAAGTACGAGTAAAGGGGGGGGCAACAGGCCAGGGTCATCCCAAAGCTGTGTTCAGGCACCAACGCTACGCCACCTAGGAAAGAGAAGACGAGGAAAGGACTGGTTGTTCGTTGGCCGTAGGAAGCTTTTTCTTCTTTTTGCTTTATCGGAGTTGGTTGGTGTGCGACCCAACCGAGACTGGGCCCAGACAGCCTCTTACTCTTTGCAGCTAGCGACAGCAGACGGCGGCCCTGTCCTCCTCACGTCGTTTGGTTTGCACATTTGCTGGGCTCTGCCTTGCGGGAAGCACTCGAAGGGCAGCCTGGCATTAGCACCGAGCACTGTTTGGTGCAAGCATGCGGGTTTTGCGACGCGCTCGCCGGACAAAAGAATACGGAGAAGAGGTCATAAAGGATTGGGTGGCCGTGCATGTTGGTTTCTGGCCTTGGAGAGACTCCGTTTTCAGACGGCACGAAAGGGGGGGGGCACACATTCGGCACAACGTCGGCAAAGCGTGAGGGGAGGGGGGCACGGTGTAGTAGAACAGCAGGGGCAGCAGATATGTGACTTGTTGGCAAGTCAGGCACTACGAAGGGCAAGGGCACAGCGCGAATCGGAGGACGAACAAGACGGTCTGCCCCCCCCCCCTTTTCCACTCCCTCCAACTGGTTTTGTTTGTCCATTGTTATGCGACCTGCAGGACGGTCCTAGCCCACTGCATGCGCCAAGGAATACCTCGTCGTTTTTTTTCCGCAGCTCTCTTCTCCTGCCAGCGGCCTCTTCATTCTCGCATGGAAATACGGCCCACGCTCCAAGTGGAACACAAAATGGAGCAACGGCCCAAAGCGCATCTGCCCTCCGTTGCCGGACGGCCAGCACGGAGGCAGAGTGCGGAGGACGTCGCTGGTCGGAGAGGGGTCGATGGAGGGGAACAGGGGATGGTCTGTGTGTCGATTGCGCTCTTTCCTCTCCGCCCGTCTCGCTCTCTTTCGTCTTTCTTCCAGGCCGTAACGGGACAAGCGCCCTGTTTGATCTTCGCCACATACCCGCAGCTGCGACTCTGAAACGTAGTGGGGCGTCGTTGGTCGAGCAGGGAACGAAGAGGAAAGAGGAAAAGAACGGAACCGGGATCCGACAAGACTACTACGGAGAGTACAAGAACAGCAAAAACAGGATTGTGCGAGGCACGTTCACGGAAGGATCGGTGGTGGCTTGGGTCCTTCCTACAAAGTGCAAAGTACAAAGTACGAGTTACCTTGCGGAGGACTCCGTACGACGTACATGCCGCTGCTCGTTCCCCTCTCTCGCACAGAGTTCCACTGCATCTCAGTCCCTCCTCGTCCCTCTGCGCCCCTCGCTCGTGCGCTTGGCTTCGCATGATCGCCTCAGTCGTATTCTTCCTTCTCTTCTCTATCTGCGTGGCCAACCCTCCCACCCTCTCTCCCTCCCCCCTCCCCCCTCTCCCCAGTGTCCACTTTGGCTGGCAGGCTGGCTGTTCTATTTTCTTCTTGTTCTCCTCTTCTTTCTTCTTCTTCTCCTCCCTTGTATCATTCCTCCCATGCGCTTTCGATCACAGCTGTCTCTTTTCCCCAATGCGGCCGCACAGCCGGCCAGGCTGGGGGCTACTGTGCGATACACTCGCCAGCCTGGACGCCTCTGCAGCTCGTCACGCTGCAACGCCCCTTTGCTCATCTCGTTTCGTTTCCCTCGGTTCCAGGCCGCCGCAAAGCATTTGTTTTGTTCGTACTCGTACTCTTGTTTTTCTTGATCCTTTTTTCTTTATTTTTTGTCGCCGTGCTGGCCATGGCAGTGTCGTACTCGTTTGTTCCTCGTTTGTCACCTGCATCGCTTGTCCTTGTCCGTACCCTTGTCCTTTGCCAGGCCCCTCTTTCGCATGAGCAGAGCAGCGATACGAGAATGAGGATTCCACGGGCACGTGCGAGTACGAAGCAAGGATACCGAGTACAGATTCAGAAGGCGGCCCCAGATGCAAAGCCCGTCGTAAAGCGTCGCTTTGCTCCGTTTCCGCCTCCATAGTTCGAGTAATACGGGAAATCTCGTGCCAGGAGACCGTTTTAGTTCAGTCGTCCTGTCGGGGCTGGCAATAAGGACGGGCCGCCGCTGTCGGAATCCAGCGCGGTGGTCCATCGAAACCACCCACACCTCGATTTCGTCTTTATTGTAAGATACGAGTAAGCTACTCCGTACGACTCCGTACAGGGTCTCTTTCCTAGCTTGAAACCGGCCAGCTGCCCTTTGCAGCTCTTTTTCGGTTTCCTCTTTTTGTTTTCGGTTTTCCGTCGACGCTTACACAATTGCGTCGTAGATGCCTCCTGTCGTAAATCTAGATGCGCCTTCCGCAAAAGCGCAAGACAGTTTCTTTTTTTGGCCCTTCGCAACGAACCTGCCTTCTTGATGTGCACGTTGGCAGCTGCGCCGAAGTTGCTCCTTCCCGCTGCGGGCCCAGACCAATCAGCCAGTCTCGAGGGACGATGGCTCTTTCTATTTGTGGCAACAAGAACCAGCAAGGCCTGGCCCCCCGAATCCTGCGCGGGTGCAGCGGGCGATACGCACGCACGGGGCAAAAAGCATACATGTAAGTAATTGTCAAACAGGGCCAGGAGAGCTCCTCAGGCCGCTGATTGGCTCCCTCAGGTTTTTGGGTGTGTGGGCGGACGGTCGGCGGCGGGCGTTTTGCAGACCAAGCCAGTGGGCGGGAAAGGGCAGATGCTATTTGTGGCTGCCCCAGGCCAGGCCAGGCGAGGCCCACCGGCTGGGGGGAAGGGGGGGGGCTTTTTTGTGTGGCTGGAGATGCTGACTGGATGGATGCGTTCGAACGGCCCATTTCGCTTTTCTTGCGGCGCGAACAGAAATAGAATCCCAACCGCCGATTTGCTCGTCGTCGCGGTCGCCGTCTTCTCCTCAAAAAGCTTTATTTGTTGTCTAATTTTTAAATCCCTTGGCAATGCTCGAGTCACCCGCGCAGAGGCCGATCTGGCTGCAGATTGGGTCGGCGGTTTGTTTCTGTCGGTGTGTGCCGCTGCTGCGTCTCTGCACCAGTCGTCTGTCTCGAAACTCGCCTGCCGATGTGTCTCCCGTCTTGCCATGAGAGAGACATGGGGTACGCTGCACCATCTCTATGCGTACGGGCGATGCCGTGTGCTGTGCGTCCCGCCGGCGCCTACTTACAACAGGGCACAGAGGACGCCAATTTCCCCCCCGAGCGGCAAAGAGAAACAGGCCGGGGCACGTCGTGAGAATTCCTCGTCCCAATACAGATGTGGGGAAGGGGCCGCCGATGCGTGCCTTCCAAAGGCGCGGCATGCGGGCAGCAGCGCAACTTTGCCGGCTTTGGGCGACTCTGTGATATGGGCGTACTCCGTACGAGTATGTACTCCACGTCGTGCCACGCCGTTTGCGGGCATCGTCGGCACGAGCCACAGACGTCTGAAACAGCGCGCAAAACAGAAAACGGAAAAAGCAAACGGGGACAACAGACAGTACGTCGTAGAGGAGAGGAGGAGAAGAGGGCCGGGGGGGCGCGCCGAGGGTCGTCGCTTCCTGTTTTGTTTCACACGGTCGTTGAAACAGGACGAGAAAGACGGCCGCCCGTTTTAGCCCAGGCGCTCCGAGTGTTGTTTTGCGGCATAGCCGGCCGTGCGCCTTTCTTGCCCGTGTTGCTTTGGCCCTCTCCAACCTCGAGCTCTTTCCTTGTTGGGCAGTGCCGCCGTCCGGCCCCGTTGTTTCTCTGTTGCTCGTACTCCGCAGAGGAGGCTTTGTGGGTGCCACCTGCTGTAATACCATTAATACAGTACGAGTACGAGCACACAAGGCGGCGGCGCTCCCGGTTCTCTGTGGGTCTCCCGTTTCTTCCAACGCCAGCCGCCTCTGCTAATTGGTGTGCCTGGATTTAGGGCATGGCCGTCCACCGCTAGCGCCCAGGCCCTGTGGCCGAGACAGCAACGTCAAGTCCGTCTGCTTGCTGTGCAACATCGTGGAATCCACTGGAAAACGGAGCCTATCCGTACGACTCGCAATCTTGCCAACTCCCCACTCCCCCCCAAATAAACCTCATTTCACGCGCCTCCCTGCCGAAGACACCTGGGAACACTGCGTGCTCCGTACGGATACGCCGTACACGATCAGACTATGGGGCTCTCTCCACCCAGGGAAAGGGATAATAACGTTCTACGGAGTACGATGCAGAGTATCTTTACATGGCGCGGGCTTCTTGGTCTAGATCGGCCTGCGGCTCTCTTTTTTTGTTTTGCGGTGCATCGTCTTCATTTTCTTTATCCCTGGCATCGCAACGTCAACATGAGCGCGGCGCCTCGGCGTGGGGCCCTGAGACCGCAACGTCGTCGGTAAAAAGAGATGCAGGACTCCATACGACGGGCCTACCTCCTCCCTTGCCTCCGTCCCTACCCCCCCCCCCCCCCCTTTTCTCCCTCGCTCTGCGATATGAGTACGATGGACGAGGAATGGCGGTGATCCCTACGTCGTGCTTCCTTGCGGCATCTCTCCCCCATCTTTGGACGAGGCTAGCAGGGGACACGACTCGTACAATGCTACGCAGCATTGCCCTCGCTCTCCTGGTTCCCAGCAAACGAGCGACCTGAAACATAGCGCCAGACCAAGCAAAGCTCGCCCAACAGAGAGACGGTGCACAACACAGACGAGGAGAGGGAGAGAGGGGGGGCGAGGGAGGAGTGGAACCCGCTCCGGCTGTATGAGAGTGAGCACGGCTCTCCTTCGTTTGTTTTCTTTCCCTTCTTTTTATTTTGGCACTGTCTTTCAGTCAACAGACGGGGATATGCGGTGGGTGTGTGCGTGCGTGCGTGCGTGCGCTCCGATAGTCGCCTGTTTTATTCCCTCTTTTTCTTTCCAGCTTCCTCGCTGGTCGTTCAGGGTAAGGGGGAGCTTACCACAGCTCTGTTCTCGTCCCAGAAAGAAGGTCTTGCAGAACAGCAGCCAGTTTGTCATGCTTTCCCCGTCTACGACGTACGGCATACGTACGCCGCAGGGGGGGCCGTACATTGTTTGTCTTACACATGCTGAACCTCTTTTTTTCTTCTGGCCGTCCATGCGGAAGGGTTTTGTGTATAGTGCTTGCCAAGTTGCATGTTTTCGAGCAGCCCTCCTCCCCTCGACGCAGCTTGCTCTCTGCCCGTTTCCTCTCCTGCCGTATCTGCAGGGCGTCAAGCAGGGCCCGGCCGACCAGGCGGCCAGGCACGCGGCCAGAGAGGATGTGATGAGTTGAGAACGTGAGAAAAGAAAGACGAGAAAAGCAACGCACGGGACGTCTAAGACAAGCCTACATCCCGTCATACGATCCTGTCCGCCTTCTCTTCATTGCTAGCCAGAGCGCCGGGGGAGAGGGTTTCTGTTTCTCAAAAGCATCGTCACTCGAGAGGATGGAGCAGTCCACGAATCATCCCTTCTGTTCTTTTCGCACCTTCTAGTCTCTCACCCTTACGACCTCGGCGCGTAGTGAAATCAAGACAAGGGGGGGGGGTCGACCGTGACGATGTTTCGGACAAGAGCAATGGGGCACCGTTTGACGTTGTGAGAGAAGGGTAAAGTGTCCATCACAGGCGCCGGCCGGGCGGATCAGGACGACGGCCTGCGTAGCAACGGGCCTTCCGGGGGGTGGCCGTCCTGCCAGCTGTCAGTCCTCTTCCTAAAAACTGCAAAGGCACAAAAATCTCGCCATGGGGGGGGGGCTTTAATTCTGGTTTGTTTTGCCCTTGTCTTTGCTTCATTGGTTTTTGGGGGCGTTTTTGACGCCGAGAGTGAGATCCCCATGATCATGCATCTTTCTGCAGCGCCAAGTGTCGTGGACTCCTTGTCGAGTGATGAGATATATTTTGCTCTGCAGTTGCCGCCTTTGTTCACTAAGAGTCTACATTTTTAGATATTCTGCTATTTTGTTGTTTTATTATTTTGTTATTTTTCTTCTGCTTTGTTTTGTTCTATTGTCCTCATCCATGCTTAATGCAACTACATGTGCGAGCCACAACCTCCGAGCCGCTGCTCATGGTCCATTCTCATGCACTTTTCTGACGAGAAAGGGCCTTGTGATACCACATGGGTTTGCTCAGGGCAAAGAAGGCTTTTCTCTCTCACTCTCTCGTCGATTTCCCCCCCCCCTTCCTTATCGACGTCCCGCATCGATGAAGCAGCCTGCCTTGCCGTTCTGGTTGGGGTTGCCTAGACCACGCCGTTCAAGCCCCCCCCCCCCTCCCCCAAGCAAGCGTATCAACGGAGATGCCCCGTTTCAGATTTGTATTTTGTTTTTATTTTAGACCCTCCCCCCTCTCCCGCCCTCCTCTCGGTTGGCCGCGACTGCTATGTTTGTTCCTGCAGACGTCAAAGCCGAAGAAGAGGGTTACCATCTGCCCTGCAGGGCCGTTTGTGCTGAGGCGGGGAACAGGGCTTTGGGTCAGGCACAGGACCAGGCACAAGCTTTGTGCAGTATGCAGGGGAAAGGCAACCAAAAAAGACATGGGAAACCAAACTGCCTCGGAGGCGAAAGGCGGTAAGAGTCGGGGCCCTCGCATGGATAGGGCCAGGCCACCTGCTCCTTTTCCTTGCCCAGCGGATGTCGGTCGCCATCACGCATCACGGCAGGGCACTACCGCCCTCCTATTCATGCGCAGGCAGCGCCTCCATCAAAGCTGTACGATGCGAACGTCCCTGACAGGAGAAGCAAGAGCATGAGAGGAGTGTGCCGTCCCGTCATATGCCGCATGAACCACTCCGCAGAGTTGTATTCTCGCTCATCACAGTAGAATGGTACGCTGCAGCTGCCGAGTCGGCCTTCCAGATATCTGAAACGGGTGGGGAAAGGGGCAGGCAGGCAAAGGGGTCGCACTCGGGGAGGGAAAAGAAAAAAAAGGACTGCGTTGCATTCAGGGACGCCGTGCGTTGGTCGTCGCCTCGTTAGGGACCCGGCAGGACCGGTGAATGGCAAGCCGTGGCGAGAGAGAATAGAGGAACACGGGCCTTGCCAGAAAACAGCCAGTTACAAGTCGTTGCTCGGATGGACAGAGGGGGGAGATTGTCGAAGAGACGTACTTCGCTGTCCATCAATGCAAAATACGCCGTACCTTACGGAGTAGCGCATGGGTCTGACAGAGAGGCATAGATCCTTCATTGTAGACGAGTACTCATGGGCCGACTTGGTGCGCTTTCGTGCATCCTGGCCTCTCTCTCTCCGATCTCGGTCAATGTGGTTGACAAAGTCGAGTTGTCCCGTGCGCCCGGCCTTTTCGCAACCGATCAAGAACGCCTGCTGTCCTCTGCAGAACAAAACTGGCCTGGACGAGGCATGGATGAAAGGACCAAAACAGAAAGGAGGGCATTCGAGTACGAAGGTAAAGAGGCGCATCGAAGAAAACACCCCAGGCGGATGTTCAACGGAGGAATGATGACTGAGAAGAACACAACACCATGTCAAAGAATACCCGCTTTAGGTTCTACCATCTCTTTTCTTGGTCCGTGTTGGGTAACGTTCCGCGCCCTCCTCCCCCCTGCGGCTTGCAATCATAGAGACCAGAAGACTATGATCTCCCCATCTGAAACGGTCAGCTTCAAGGATTACCCGCTGTATTCTTCTTCTTCTTCTTCTTCTTCTTTTCTGTTTTGCCATGGGGCCTGAGTCTGTCGCCACGATAGCCCATCGGCAGTTCGGTCGTTCTTTTTTCTTTTTCGGCTGGAAACGGGAGGCAACCTGTGGGAAGAACGAATCCATCCTCGACGGGAAAAGAACCATGCAGGACGGCTAGCACAGTCAACTGGGCGGAAACATGGAGTATCTTACGTCGTAGACTGATGATAACCACGTCCCGGAGTAGTACTGGCTGCCTGCCCTGTTCCTTTTGCCCCCCAAGCAAACCCTGGCAGAGGAGCATCACCCGTTGGAGCGCACAGGACGGGGCAGTCGGGGGCTTCTAGAAAGAGGGGGGGGGAATGACCATGATGTCCTGGGTTTTAGGAGCAGCTAGATGCCATCGCCATACGAAGACTATGATCCATGGACAAGACGCCCTCTCCCAGCTGCACACAGTCTCCTCAAAGGACATGCCGTCGCCCAGGACGAAAGAGGGGAAGGGAACCTGTTGGCGGGTAGAGGGGGTTAAGAAAGGAGAACTGGTGCTCTTCAATGCTGCTCTGCGGGAAAAGACGACCGTCAGTCAAGTATGCCAGAAAATCTAAACAGAGACATGGATCTTATGATCTTCCCGATGGCGGCGGAAAAGGTAGGGGTAAGAAAAAAAGGACTGCCGATGTCAAACCAAGCCATCCTCTCTACACCATTTCCCACGGCAATAACAGTTTGGACATCTTCTCACATGCTGTTCTCTCTCTCTCTGTGTCCTTCTCCGTCTCGTGCACCCCCTCGCTGAAGCCCAGAACTCGCATGAATGATACTCTGCTGCTCTCTTCTTCTTTTCTTCCTTTCCCTTTCTTCCTCCTCGTTTATCCCGATTCTTCCCCTCCTGTGTACCATGAGGTGTGACTTGAAAGGTGGTAAAAGGATTGCAATTATAGGATCCAATACTATTCCTCTCTTTGTAGACGGGTAGCTTTTCTAAAATAAAAGAAAAGAAAAAGGAAATAAAAAGAAGTAATTGAGAGAAACTACCCCCCCCAATGCGCAGACTGAGCACCCTCAAGCATGATCATAGGTAACGAGAGATAGGAACAACAGAGAAGGAGGCGGCAAGAATGGGACAGCTGCCCTCCCCCCCTCCTCTAATAAAGAATCATACTTGATATGCGTTCGTTGGCATTGTGACTTGTGGCTTCGCGGGGACATGTCCTATCACGACCATGTCTTTTTTAGATTCGGCTTGTCCCTGAGATGTGCACAATGCATACGCATGCTGAGGCTGCATAGTTTCGTTTCTTTCATTTCTTCCTGTCTGCTGTTCTGCAAAATTTTTGTTTTTAAGAAGCCAAGTGACAAATGCCGGGGAGACCCAAATCTTTGTTGCTGAGAAGAGCAATATCATCACACGGCTATCCTTGCCCCTTTCCCATTTTCTCCGCCTAGACGGCCAGGTTCTTCTCTAGAGCCCTGACGCCATCCCGGACACTGGGGCAGTAGTGCTTCCGCAGCAGCTCGCCCTCCCACACCGTCGCCGCAAAGGGGTTGCTCCCCTCGACTGTCTCGCTCATGGGGTTGAACGACCCGTCGCCCTTGCGCTCTTCGGTGTTCCACAGCGCGCTGATTTTCTTGCCGTGCGTGTTGGCCACGTCGTGCAGCAGCGCCAGCAGCGCCTGGGACGACTTTTCCGGCACGTGCAGCGACGCCGACATCACCTGTTTTGCAAAGGCCGCCAGCCGCAGCGGCGGCACCGACCGGATGTTGTAGTTGGGCAGCAGGACCGCCATCAGGCTGCGGATCAGCAGAACCGTCGTCGTCTGCAGGTTGACCTTGGTGCCCTGGGCGGCGGCGGCAGCAGCCGCCGCCGCCGACGACGACGACGACGACGCCCCCTGCGCAGCATCGGCCAGCCGCTGCTGGAGCGAGTTGGCCCGCTTCTCAATGTCCGGCGACAGCGCCAGGGGCTGCAGGCTGCGGAACAGGTTGGTCGTGAAAAAGGACAGGTCGAGGTGGAGGTCGTTGCGGGCGTTGTGTGCGTCTTGCCCGGCCAGCAGAGCGTAGGCCGTCACGGTGCAGAGCAGCGCCTCGCGGCTGGGGTTGCGGGCGACGTCAAAGCCGTCTTCGTTTTCGCCCTCGGCAGCGTCGTCGTCGTCGTCGCCGTCGCCGTCATCGTTGCCGGTGCCCACTTTGGCCGCGCGCTCCGCGTCTTCTTCGCTGTGGCGAATCAGATCCTTCAGGGCCTCGAGGAGGTCGCCAAAGAAGTCCTGGTTGATTAGGTGGGCGTACTTGGCCAGGCCCTCGAGCACTGCACCCATCAGGTGCGGGATCCGCAGCTTCAGGATGCGAAAGTACGTGGCAAACACGAGCTTCAGCGTCTCCGACTGCATGCGGTCCCGCTCCTCGTGCGCGACCAGCGCGTCCGCCTGCGCCATGTCCCTCTCCAGGGCCTTGTTCTCCTTCATCATCTTCCGCTCCCGCTTCGTCCGGAACTCCCGCTCCTTCTTCTTGCCGCTGACTGTCCGCTCCACCGTGTCCTGCGAGCCCTTGCCCGAAAACTCCGAGAGCAGCCGCAGGTGCAGAAATGTGTTGGGCACGCTCTCGTCCACCCAGTAGTCCCGCGCCTTCATCATCTTGGCCAGCATCGTCACCGCCTCCATCGACGGCCGGCCCTCCTCGTCGTCGCGGAACAGCGTCTCCAGCGCCACGCGGCACCGCACAAACGACACATCCACGGTGCGGGTGCTCAGCTTCCCGACCAGGATCCGGAGCAGGTCTTCTCGGAAGTTGAAGTGCGGCACGGCGGTGATCAGCGAGCACGCGCAGGTCAGCGCGGCGTCTGCAAGACTGCCGCCGGCGTTCTTGGCCGCGTACTTTGGTCGCAGCTTCGAGAGGCGCATGAGCTCCTTCAGGTAGCCCTGGTAGCCCGCCAACAGGCTCTGTTCGTAGGCCCGGAGCTGGCGCACGTCCGAAGACAGCTTCTCGCCGGAGGTCGCCGACTCCTCGCCAAACGCGCGTATCCGGTAGCCGGGGATGACGTCCTTGTAGACGGCGAGCTGCGTGGCCAGGCACATCTTCTGCACGGTCACGGACGTGTACTGCTGGCTGACTTGGGCGAGCAGCTTGAACGTGCCGGCGTTCTCTTCCGGGTTCTCGTTCATCTTGAGCGCGAGCTTGGACAGCTCAGCTTTGGCGTTGCGGATCTGCTCCGCCTCCGATAGTCGCGGCTTTGTTTCCCGTATCCGGGCCGCGGCTGCCTTGCCATCGGCGCCCTTTCCACCGTGGGCTTTGTCCCTGGTGCCGGCGTCGTTGTCGTCGCCGTCGTCGCCGTCGCTGCCAGACGAGTCCTCGTCGCTGTTGTCGCGGTCGTCCGTGGGATCGAGCGCCACGTGCCGCATCAGGCCGTCGGCCGTCCGGATCGGCAACCGGTCGCTCTGCTTTTCCATGTGTTTCTCGGCCTTGGCCGTCTTCTTATTCCGCTTCTTGGACCGCGCCTCGTACTTTTCCTCGAGGCTCCAATTTGCTGCATTGCGGAGGAACGACTTCTGGACGCCGTTCGTTGCGGAGGCCGCGCCCCCTCCGCCGGAGCGCGAAGGGCTGACCCTCCTTCTCTTTGATGGCCGTGAACTCATGCTGGTCCCTTGTAGTGCGAACAATGGTGCTGTGCGCGAGACGTCAAGGAAAGAAAATCTTGCGCCCGCGGCCTCGTTTGGGCTTCTTTTCTCTGGTCGTGAAAATAATTAGTGGGCCGTTGAAAAAAAATAGGCAGCAAAAGTCCGGCAGAAAAGCGAAAATTCCTGATCGGGACTAGTGCATGTCTCGCATACCATCTTCAACTTCTCACCGCCTTTAGTGTCATTAGCAACGCTCCCGCTCCTGTTCTCTGCGCCGCCCCCTGGCCGTGACAACGCATGCATTCTCTCGAGCCACAAGCACATAACGAGCACAGCCTTGCAGAACAAGGGCTGGGTGGATTGGCACAAAAACGAGTTGCTTGATACCGCTTAGGTTTCTGGAAGTGAATGAATGAAAGCCCAGCTACTGCAGGCACGGAGGACGGCACCATCCTTTGTCTAAGTGCACTATGACCTGTCTTGCGCCGGTGTAGGCTGTGGGCCCCCCTTCTATCGCGACATTCTGATTGGTTCAAGCTGTTTATCGGCGTGCCCCCGCAAAAAAAAAGTTTATGCCTCCCAAAAGAGAAGGAAGAAAAAGTTTGGCTGGGAAGCCGAAAAAATCACCGCCGAGGAGACGACGCAACTCGCCCACGGCATACATTCTATTGACTCTCCCTCTGCGAGACGACGACGCAGCGCCCCTTGCCAGCCAGCCCGCGACCCGCACGCTCGCAACCGAGGGACCCCCGCCGACGATGTCGTCTCTCGCGGCGCAGTTGGCGAAGATCGCCGTCAAGTCGAAGATCTCGCTCGACGTCAAGGCGCAAAAAGCCGCCCATTCCAAGTCGCTCCTCTTCGAGCCGCGGGTGGCCGCCGCCCAGAGCTTCCAGTCCGTGTTCGTGGTCTGCCGGGATGGCTTCGACGACCTGTGCCAGCTGGACGAGCGGTTCGTGCCCTTTGGCAACACGCTCTTCAGCGAGCTGAGCCAGGACGAGGACCGCACGCAGATGACCGAGGACGAGAACAGGGAGCTGGACCGCAAGATCGAGGCCTTCCTGCGCCTCGCCGGCAGCCGGCTGCGGCTGCTGCCGGCGGTCAAGTCGATTGAGTGGCTGATTCGCCGCTTCCGGTAAGCCCTGCTGCATTGTGTTTTGTTGTTTCTTGCTGCCGTGCCTCGCGCGTGTCGTCTTCCTTGCTCATTCGTGCCGGCGGCGATGTGTAGCATCCACGAGTTCAACACGACGGCAACCCTCACGACGTTCCTGCCGTACCACGCCATCCCCGTCTTCGTGACCCTGATGTCCATCCTCCCCTCGACCCTGCCGCACGAGTACCGTTTCCTCAGCCCCTACATCCGCTCGCTCACGGCGCCGCCGCGCGCCGCCGTCGTCCAGCACGCCATCCAGCACTTTGACTTCCTCACCACACTCTCCACCTACACCCTCGACGCCTGCCGTGCCCAGCAGCACTATCCGGGCTTAATACTCTTCTGGGGCGGCGTCATGACCGAGGCGATCAACGGCATGCTGGACAACGGCAAGTCTGGCCGCAGGGCCGTGCAGGCCGACAACGACCAGGCCATCTTCCACAGGATCAGCCCGTTCTTGGGCGATGCCCTCGTGATCAAGGATGCGCCCGGCGTGCAGATCGCCGCCTACATGGCCGTCTCCGTCTTTGTGTCCAAGGCGCACCTGAGCGACGCGGCCATCACGGCGCTGATGGAGCAGCTCGTGCACGGGTGGACGTCCGAGACGGCCAAAGCTGGCCTGGTGTGCTTGTCGATTCTCGCCCAGCAGCGCTCTGCCAAGCAGCTGTCCCGGAAGGTGGCCAAGGCCGTGCTCAAGGTACAGGGTCTTCCCCTGCTGCTTGTTGAGATCGGCAGACAGCGCCGCATCGACAAGCTTGCCAATGGCCTCGTGCTCGCCCTGACCGACCGCCTGGTCAAGAAGGCCGACGCCCGCAGCCTGCCGATTATCAAATCCATTCTTCTCGGCGGCATCCTCCAGGAGAAGCAGCTGTCTGCGGCCTTCAAATCGCTTCTTGTGGCTGCCTACGGCATCAACGACGAGGTCGACCCCGACGGCGGTGTTCGGCGGGACCTTGGCCCCACGCTCATTGTTTTGTCCCAAGCGCCAGAAAATGCCGGCGGCCTTGTCATTCGCAAGGTCATTGATGACGAGGACTTTGATATCGAAGGGCTGGAGCTCAAGCTAGACGCCCCGATCCGGCCCAAGCTCCTGCTCGATGCCGCCGCCGCGCCGGACGACACCGAGATGACGGGCGTCGCCGAGGGCACGCACACCTCGGTGACCAAGCAAGACCTGGATGCGAC
Organism: Ophiostoma pallidulum; assembly: GCA_019925425.1. NCBI lineage: Eukaryota > Fungi > Ascomycota > Sordariomycetes > Ophiostomatales > Ophiostomataceae > Ophiostoma > Ophiostoma pallidulum. The sequence goes on along the minus strand of JADHKO010000096.1, from coordinate 69,955 downwards.
AGTTGAGCGCCTGTCGGCGCTACCTCGTCCGACGTCATGCCTCGCCCAGGACGCCGACGGCGTCTTCGACCAGTTTTGCCAGCTCTTCCTGGCCACTGCATCCTACGACAAGTCGGAGCTGGAGAAGCTGGATGCCGCGCCCCTTCTCGGCCGCGCCAATGCAGTGTCTGACTGTTTCTACCTGACCTTTTGCATCCGCATTTGGTCGGGACCATACCCCACGCTGGCGCGTGTTGCGGCGCTCGATATGGCAGCCGCACGGCTGCGCCAGGACGACTGCAATGGTGTCGATTTCCAAGCCATTGTGCCGTACTGCATCGCTGCGTTGAGCGACCCGGCCAAGAAAGCGCGACGCGCTGCTGCCGGCCTTCTCCTCGAGCTGAAGAGAGTTGCGCCCCAGAAGGAGACCAAAGGCACTGATGGCAAGAACCGCTGGGGCTCGAATCAGCTGTACGCGGAGCAGGCCGGCTTGGCCTGGCTTGGCCCCGAAGCCAGAGCGAGCCTCTACGAAGTGCTCGCTGGGTCGTCTGGGGAAGCTGTCCTTCACGAGGATCATCTCCCCGCCGTGCTTGCCGACGTTCTCGACAAGTCAAGCAAAGCTGACGCGTCCCACGGCAGCGAGCGCGCGCGGCTTTCGCACAGCGTGCGGCTCTCCATTCTGGAGTGTCTGGCGGCTCACACGGTGCTCACGCCTGTCCTCAACGTCAAAGTCCGGCTGCTCAGGACGCTCAACGAAGTTCGCGGTGTCTCCGGCACAACCCGCACGCAACTTCTCCTGCCGCTGCTCACCAGCTGGGCCTCTCTCGATGCCGCGGCAGCCACGGCCCGCGTCGTGGGCGAATCGTTAGACGAGGCCGTGGTCGATGCCCAGAGCGTGGACGTCGTCATCCCCAACGACAAAGCCGGCCTGGAGGCCCTGTTCGGCATCATTCAGAAGCCCCAGGGCCACGGCCGCGAGAACTTGGTCGGCTGCGTATTCAAGAGGATCCGCAAGATGTGGCCGGTGATGAAGGACGATTTCCGGAACGTTACCGCCCAGTTCATGCTGGAGCAGGTGCAGAAGCCGTCCTCGACGGCCTCGGACGATTTGGACTTTACGGCCGAGGAGGCCACCGACCTCCTCTACAACGTTGAGCTCAGCACACAAATTCTGAGCCGGTTCCTGGACTCGCTGCAGCAGACTGCCAAGATGGCGACAGACACGCCGCCGAACAAGAGGCGGCGAACCAGCTCGTCCGAGCACAACCGCGGCCAGCGGACCCAGGCCAACAGCGAGCTCAGACACCTTGTCAACCGCGCCACTTTCATTCTGCAGCTGATCCAGGGGTCGAAGCCTGCCGAGCATCCCGAGCTGCTGCCGGGTCTCTTCGTGGTTCTCTCGGACCTCCAGACCCTGCGGTCGTACGTTGGCTCGGAGCTCGGCTACCTCCAGAACGTGGTGCTCAGCTGCCTTTTGGCCATGATGCCGGCGTACCAGAGCAACAAGAATCTCAAGATCGACACGTCCGTTGGCCACGGCGATGTCTTGGTCAACTGCATCCACAAGTCCTCGAGCCCAGCCGTGCAGAACACGGCGCTGCTCCTCGTTGCCAGCCTGGCCAAGTCGGCACCCGATGTTGTGCTGCACAGCGTCATGCCCATCTTCACCCTGATGGGCACGTCGGTGCTCCGCCAGAGCGACGACTACTCGGCGCACGTCGTGAACCAGACGATCCGAGAGGTCATCCCGCCGCTCATTGAGACGTTCAAGAAGGGCAAGCGCAACATTGTGGCCAGTGCCTCGGATCTGCTGTCCAGCTTTGTGATTGCCTACGAGCACATTCCCTCGCACCGCAAGCGTGACCTGTTCATCTCGCTGATCGAAAACCTGGGCCCCGGCGATTTCTTGTTTGCCATCCTCGCCATGTTCGCCGACCGCTACGGGTCGACGGACACCACCAGCGCCTTCCTGACCGATCTCCTCGGCTCGTTCCCGGCCGAGGTGCAGCTGCAGTCGCTGATCAAGTTTGTTGCGCTGGCCGGCGACATCTTCAAGCCCAAGCCGGGCCTGTCGGCAACGCTGCTGGGCAAGAAGGAGGACGACGGCGAGGTGGACCTGCAAAAGTCGGCGGTGAAGGCGCTCACGCTGCTCCCCCAGCTGCTGTCCAACCGCCGCCTCAAGGACGAGATCTCGCACCTCGAGGAGGCCGACGACGACATGGAGTCGGCCAAGATCCGCGAGCTGTACATCCAGCTCCTGGAGGACATCCTGACCATGGCCGACACGGTCAAGGCGCACGGCAACGCCGCGAAGAAGCAGCAGCTGCACAACCGGTGCGGCGACGCCCTCGCGCAGCTGCTCAACCTGCAGTCCATCGGCGAGTTCATCAGGGCCGTCGAGGTGCTGCTGGACCGCCCCAACATGGGCGTGCGCCAAAAGGTGCTCCGCGCGCTCGAGGTGCGCGTGGACGACGAGCGCGTGTCGAGTGCCAAGTCGCGCACGGCGCTGCTGGCTTTCCTGCCGCAGCTCACGGCCGTCATCCGCGACTCCGACGACATTGCCTACAAGCACACGGCCGTCACGTGCGTGGACAAGATTGCCGAGAAGTACGGCTCGCGCGACCTCGAGGCCGTGACGGCGGCGGCGGCGGCGATTGCGAGCGACGCCTGCCTCGGCCAGGACGACCCCCGCCTGCGCGTCATGGCTCTGCTGTGCCTGGCGTCGTTGGTGGATGTTCTGCATGACGCGATTGTGCCGGTGCTGCCCACGGCCGTCCCGCGCGCCCTGGCGTACCTGCAGGGGAGCTTGGAAGGCGAGATGCGCGAGACAAACGTCGCCGTCCACAACGCCGTGTACTCGTTCCTGATGGCGCTGGCCCAGCACCTGCCGTTTATGCTGACGGGCGCCAACCTCGACCGGCTGCTTGTGAGCTCCTTTGCGTCGGCCGAGGCGGGGCTCGACGACGAGGACGACAGCGATGCCAACACGAGCCGTTTGCAGTGCCTGCTGCTTCTGGCACGGCAGGTCGATGCCAAGCTTATGCTCGAGGTTCTTCGTCGTAACTGGACCAGCGCGGTGCAGGCTGGCCAAACTGTGAGGAACCCCCCCCCCTTTCTCCAACCCCCAACCCGGGTTCTTCCATGTAATTTCTCATCTCGTTCTTTGCGTGCTAACCTCTTTTTTCTTCTTCCGACACAGGCGACACTGGAATATGTGCAGGTGTTCTCTGCCATCGTCGACAAGCATGGCAAGTCGACCGTTGTCAAGAACCTGCCGCTGCTGTTGGCTATTCTCCAGAACGCGTTCGACCTCCGCCGTGAATCGCGGGTGAGCAGCCGCACAGAGGTGCCGTCGAGCGCCGCGAGCGAGCAGCGCCTGGCCGGCATCGAGTCCGCTGTCAACACGGCGGCGCTGCACATCGTCTTCAAGCTCAACGACACGGCGTTCCGCCCCATGTTTGCAGAGCTCATGCAGTGGTGCGACCACGGCCTGCCGCAGCTGGACGTGCTGGGTCGCTGCCTGCGCCAGCAGAGCGTCTACGGGTTCCTGTTCCTGTTCTTTGACCGGCTCAAGTCGGCCGTGACGTCCTACGCGGCCTACGTGGTCGACGGTGCGGCGGCGGCGCTGCGGGCCGCGCACGTGGGCAGCAGCGCTGAGGACCGCGTGCTGTGGTCGCGCGTTCTGCAGACGCTGACCGCGGCGCTTGCGCACGACGAGGGGAACAGCGCCAACAACAGCGCGTCGCACAGCGGCGGCTTCTGGCAGGTGCCAACCCACTTCTCGGCGGTGGCGCCGGCGCTGGTCGAGCAGTTTGCCAAGGCCAAAGACCTGCACAGCCACGGCGCGGGCGCCCTCGTGGCGGAGCGCCTCGTGCCGGCCGTCGTCCAGCTGGCGAAGGCGGCGCACGCGGCCGACCACCAGAAGGAGCTCAACGGCCTGCTCCTGAAGCGGCTGCAGCACTCGGGCAACACGGCGGAGCGGCTGGCCGTGGTGCAGTGCCAGCAGGCGCTGGCCGAGGAGGTTGGCGAAGAGTGGCTGGCGATGCTGCCGGAGATGCTGCCGCTGATCAGCGAGCTGCAGGAAGACAGCGACGAGGCCATCGACCGGGAGACGAACCGGTGGATCAACAAGATTGAGGAGGTGCTCGGGGAGAGCTTGGACGCCATGCTGCAGTAGACAGACTAGGGAAAACGTGGGGGGGGGGGGGTATACAGAAGGGGAACTTGCACAGAAAACAAAGAGAGATGGGTTTGCTCAGAGTGAGCACCCAGTGGTCGTTGGCTATCGGCGGGCTTTTGTGTACAAAAAGAAAGAGGGTTTCTACGCCGCCGCTTGGTCTTTTGAGCTGGTGGTGTTTTGTTTTTCATTTCCATTTAGCTGCTGTTTGTTCTGTTTCTTATTTCTTACCGTCAAGGGGCAATGGAAAAACCAAGGTCCGTCTACGGCATTTTGCACATGTATGTCAAGACCGGCACACATCTATAAACCAAACCATGCCACAAAGAAAGCGATTTTGGGGTTGTGCAGAGCATGGTATGGAAATAAACATTGCGGAGAGTCAAGGCGAAGGGCAGATTGAGGGGACAAAAAGTTAATTGTTTCTTCCACGTTCCCATCATGGGCATCTCGGGATGCGGGAAGGTGGTATGTAACTACAGGAAAGTAAACACGCGTGGCTGCACACGGGGCTACGGATTAGAGGTATAATGGGAGGTGATGTGTTTCTCCAGCCTCGCGCAGTGTCAACGCCGCCCGGTGCGCCTCGCTGCATCCTCGTCTCCAGGCCGCCTGTCGTGACGTCAAGGGATCGCACAGGGTTTTGCCTGTGTTGGACACACTGTTTGCCGGTTTCCCGCGGCACCCGGTCCACAAGAGGTGCAATCCGAGGCAGGGTATATCAGAAACAGACGGGGAGAACAGAACCAGAGAGACCGCTTCAGCCAAACAAGGCGAGTGCCTGGTGTGTGAGGGAGCACGCAGGCGCCGCTCATTACCAGAACGGCGCAGTCTTCCCTTTTATTTTCTGGCCACCGTCTGGGCCACAGCACGGTGATGAGATGGGGCATTCAGCAGCCAGGCACTTCGACCTTGGAGACGGCTGTCCACTGTCCAGAGAGTATGGGCTGCCTTCTTCGGCATCTCTATCGCTTCCTTGAGCCGGGCCGTCTTTGTTGTGAAGAGGAGGAGGAGGATGGGCACTCGACAGCCTTGTGGCCGGGGCGACCGCACCGGTGGCACTTCATTGCACTCTGTCCACCCTGGGACGAGAGGGAAGTGAGATTCTTCAGCTTGGGCGTGTCCTTCCTCTTTTTCTGCGTCTCGGACTCGGCCCGCGGTCGTTTCTTGGACCGTTTCTTGTCGCCGGTCTTGTCCTCGTGGGTTTCCTCGCTGGAATCCTCGTCGGCGCCGGACGCCTGCAAGCGAAGGGAGGGGACATTATCAGCTATGGCCAAAAAGCAAAGAAAAGAAAAGAAAAGCAGGTGCAGGCAAAACAGGAACTGTCATCGGAAAACAAGAAAAGCCCCTACCTGTTTCTTCATGTTGAACCGCATGATGTTGGGTCGTGTGCCGCTGGCAGCCTCCTGTGCACTGCTGCTGCTGCTGCTGCTGCCGCTGGTCGCTGCAAAGCCGCTCGCGTCGTCGGCCGCGGTCTTCTCGTCGATTTCGGCAAAGCCGACCCGCACGACGGCGTACGGCAGCCTTGCCTTCGCCTTGGCATTGTTTGCCGCCAGCTTCGCCGCCACGTGTGGTGGCAGCGGCGCGTCCCAGGTCCAGTGCTCGTCGCCCAGCTCTGCCGCGCGCTTCGTAATCGCAACCTGCCGTCGGCGCTCCTCGTCCGCCATGGACGCGCGCATCACGGCCTCCATGTCTGCAATGGACGACGCGCCTGCGCTGGGCGATGGCGCAGACCGTCCCCCGGCGGCCGCTCCAGAAACCTTGCGGCGCTTCGCGGACGGCCGGCTGTCGTCGCCATCGTCGCCCGACGAGTCGCCTGCGCGCGCCTTTTGCCGTGTTGGTGTCTCTTGGCTCGCTGCCAGCGGCGAGGACGTTGTGGGGCTGGAGTCGGCGGGACCGAGTCTGCTCATGAACTTCATCGAGAGAAGACGCGATGTCGCCGACTTTGGCGGCGTCGCCTTGGGCGAGTACGACGGCGCCATTGTAAGGGGCCGGATGGTTCCGATGCGTCGCGTCGTATGAGAAGGGCAAAGGCAGAAGGGGTGGGAAACGTTCGAGCGAGGGACGTTGTGCCAGAGGCGTACTCGTCGTCGTCAACAAGGGTCGCCCAGAGAAACGGGCAAAAGAAAAAAGAAAAAATCCAGCGCCAAATGTTCGCTGTTGGGCGTTATCGATAACAGATGCCATCGGGCGGGTCGATGAGAGTGTAAGTGGGTCTGCAACGGGCTGGGCCCGGAGAATGGACTTTTCTTAATCCGGCAGCGCGGTCCCTCCCAGCAGCCGGCCAACCGCAAGCCAGGCAAATCAGCTTTGCCTCTTTTCTTGGTGATGCCTTTTGCCGATCCGCTTTTCCCTTCTGCTGCGGCGATTCAACAGACTGCTCACCACGACGTCTCGTGAAACCAATTGCGAGCGCGCGCCCCTGCCAATTGCCTCTCCATCGCCTGTCTGTTTCGCCCGAACCACGAAACACAATGCTGCCGTTACGAGCCGGCAGCCGCATGCTTCCCCGCCGCCTGGCCGGCGTCAATGTGGCCGCCCGGCGGTGCTTTGCCGCGACGGCGCGTGTGCGCCAGGAGGCCCCGGCCGCGCCGGCTGACCTGGCGCCGCAGTCGACCACCGACGTCGACGCCCCGACAACCGCCGAGCTGCAGCAGGCGCCCAACCGCGTCGGCGTGTGGACGCGGAACCAGAAGCCGCGAGACCAGGCCATGACCGGTCCCCGCTTCGAGCAGACGGACTTTTCTGTCCAGGTGGGATGGCCCCGAGAGACGCTGCTGCGGCCCCTGCTTCTTTGCTTTTGTCGCTGACACCACCTGCACGGGCATAGCCTCAACCCTACTCCGCCATCGAGCTGATCCACGCCGAGCCGGTGCGGTGGACGCACGACCGCATTGTTGCCTGCAACGGCGGCGGCGGCGCTGCCGGCCACCCGCGCGTCTTTATCAACACAGACAAGCCCCAGATTGCCGTCTGCGGCTACTGCGGAGTGCCATACGTACGTCGGCCCGCCCCTGTCCGCGCGGTCATCCTGGCCCTCAGACGAAGATTCCGCCCTGCTAACGTGACCCTCCTTCTTTTCCCGTCTTCCCAGGCCAACGAGCACCACCGGAAACACCTCGAAGCACTCCCCCAGACGTCGTACCCCCTGTCATAGGCGGCGAAACGAGACTCTCCATTTTGTCTGCCCTTGCTGGTGTTTGCCACCTGTTCTTGTTTTGTTCTGCAGCCGGGCGGCTTTTGACACAAAGCCTTTGCCAGCTGGAACTTTCCTGGTCCGCTACCGCGGATTTATGTACATACGATTTTACAATACAATAAACATTCAAAGATGAAATAACTCCCCGGCGCTTGTTCTAATGTGTACAGCCAGCTGGCCTACCTCGCCGTGCACCTTTCGACCTGGCGACTACTGAGTTCAGAAGGAGCGTGAGCATATGTCTTGGCTTGTGAGCTGCCCGCCCTCCCCCCAGGTCTTCTTCCTGCGTCTTCCATCTTCCATCTACCATCTCCATTTAGCTCTCATCTCCAACCCCTCAAGAGCTTTGCTGCAAATCTCACTTTCTCACGCCACTTTAACCACCCTGCCTGCTCGGATTCTGGTTCCGGTGACTTGACTGTCCTAAGACAACATGCCAGCCAGCTCAGACCGGAGCAGCTTCACCCGCCGCCCCGGCGGCGTCGCATCTACGGCGAGCGAGCGGCTTGCGGCTATCATGAAACACATCGAAAGGATGAAAGACAAAGGGCTTGCCGTTCCTGGCCGGAGACCCAGCGGACTCAACGTGCCCAGCAGCGCTGCCAGCTCTGCCGCCAGCCACAAGCCCGCGACGCCCAAGCCGGCGCCCAGAGCCCAGTGGCATGCACAGGCGACCGGGTCTTCCAGCTCGGTGCCACGGAGAAGCTTTGCAACAATTGGCACGGGCCGGGCATGGGGCAAGTCCACGGCATCTCCGCTGTCTCTGCCGAACATCCATGGGACCAGTCGCTATGAAACAGCCACTTCGTCGACCTGCGTAAGTAATAGTGGAAGCGGAAGCGGCGGAAGCGACGACGATGAAAGCGGCAGCGAAGGGGGATGTGAGGGCGAAAGTGGCAGCAGTGATGTTTCCGACAGTGAGGGCGAAAGCGATGTCGAGGATGACAGCAGTGAGGCTCTGGAAACGGCCTCGGGACGGCCCAGGGCGGCCGACCGGCCGTCTATGCCATCAACGCCTCGAGTCCAGAGCGCGCCATTAATCTTTCCGCAGCTTCGGGACCACAACCCGAAGGCTTTCAAGATGCCTACAGGCATGGGGGAGTGGAGAGACAGCGCTCAGATGAAGCCTCCTCCGCCCCGAGACGCGAACCCAAAGTCGCTGCGATTGCCAGGGGCGCCGAACGAGACCTGGACGAAGCTGGGCACACCGGGTGCTGGCATTCACCTTCTCGCCAGCATCCAGGCCAAGCACCGGTTGCCCAAACCAAACACGAAGCTCTGTTCCGAGCTGCCCAGGCCTTTTGAGATCCGCGAGGCCACGCAGAGATCTCGCAAGGACGTGGAAAAAAAGGAAGCCAAGCGCAAGGCGCAGGAGCTGCAGCGAGAGAAACGAGAGGCAGCCAAGAAAAGAAAGCTGGACGCCTCGATATCGGGTCCCCGTGAAGAAGGAAGACACGATGCCAGTGGCGGCGCTCCTCCAGCCCCGGACGCAAAGAGAAGCGAGGCCCCCCCTCCTTTCGCACTCCCCTTGCCTCGCTCGCCCCAGCGTCAGCCCTTGTCTCTCCCGATCGAGGCGAGCCGTGCCGTCTTCCAATACACGGTGTTTCGCACGCGGCGCATGGCGCTGCCGCTCGAGGGCCAGCTGGCAGGCCACACGATCCGGTGCGAGACGTTTGTCGACAAGCGCAAGGCCAACCGGTGCGCCGAGGGACGCCTGCCGCCGCATGGCCCATCCGTTGCCAGGATCGAGCGCGACTACGGCTTTCTGGACCCAGACCGCGAAGGCATGTTTTTCGGAAGGGTGCACTACAAAGACGACACGGTTGCTTTTGTGTACGTCGACCAGGAGGTGCAGCAGTTTGGCAAGGTCGACCCGTCCGAGTTTGCCGGCAAGCCGATCGAGGAGGGATACAAGCAGCGATGTCTCATGCCCCGCTTCGACGTGTTTGTGATTCTTTGCAGAGCGCTGGACACCAGCAGCGGGCAGTATGTCATCTACGAAGACGACGAGAGCGCGGTGCTGGAGGGGTCGGGGGCGCCGGGGGCGCCGGGGGCGCCGGGGCCGCCGGGCGAGAGGGGGGGCGTGGCAGCCGACGGGGACGACGGCCATGGGCTGCACTACGAGGCGATGCTCGAAGGATCGTTCACGACATTGGACCAGGGCCTGGCCAGGGCGGTGGAGGCGTTCGACAAGTGGACACAGCCACGTCCGCCCGCGCGCATGGACGCACTGGTGCACTACCAGAACGTGCTGCGGCCGTACATGGAGCAGCTCCGGCACGAGTTTGCACACGGGGAGTGCGCCAAGGACGGCAGCGACCCGACCGAGATCGCGTGGCAGCCTGCGGCCCATCTGCGGTACGACTACAAGGCAATCAACGTCGTGGTGGTGAAGAGCAAGATCGAAGGCCCTCTGGACCTGACGGGAGCGTTTTGATTGTTTGGTTTTGTTTGAGGGTTTGAGGGCCGGGGGTCGTGAAAATGTCCGTTCATTTTTTTTTGTTTTTGTAGACGAGCCCCCCCTGGTGTCTACGAGACCAGACAGAGGCCGTTTGACAGTTTCCTAGGAGGCATTGCATTCATCTTTTTCATTCTCAGATCGGGTAATAGGGCAGGGCCATTTTGCAATCTACGAGACTACCGAGAGAGAAAACGAGCTCTGGCCAAGTCATCAGTCGCCCTCTGAAACAAGTGACCAATGCCGTACACGCGGCAAAGTAAGATGTCCTGTGTCTGGCAAGAGACCCATCAGCCATAACCACGGAAACCATGAGAAAGGACAGGTCATCCCGGGTTGTGTCTTACCCTGCGTGTACATTGGACGATGTCACCGGATCGGCACCAGATCTGGCCCCCTCTTTCAGCTGCCGTCGACACCTCGGTGTGTCACGGAGCTCCCGCCTCTAGATGATTTCCGTTGCTGTATACCTTGTTATGCGATGCTTGCGTTGAAGGCGAGCGCGGGCTGGAGAGTGTGCTGTGGGAGGACAGCCAGCACACACGCATAAGGGGACGAGGGGAAGGATGAAGAAGAAGAAGAAGAAAAGGCTGCTCAGCTCGCCATCAACAAAGGAGCGTTACAGGAACACCCGCGTTCCCGTGCCGCTCCGTGTTGTCGTCCCTTGTCGTGTCCAGCCTCTTGCGGGCACATAACCCTGATCGTTCTTGTATGACCTGGTCATCTTTGATCCGGAAAACCCGCAAAAATGCGAGAGCTCGCTTTACGGGGGGTTGTCCCTGGCATGAAAGGCTTCTCTTTGATACGAAAGTAAAAACTAAAGGGTGGGAGGGAGGACGTGGGGATGGGGAACCATACAGATCCCGAACTCTGGCCGAAAGGTATCAGAATATAAATAACAAAGGGAAGAGAGAGGACGGCAACGATCTGCACCTGGCAAGCATTCTTTTTTGCCTGCTCGGGGTGAATCGTGTTTTGTGAAGACACAGACAGTGAGGGCAATCTGAATCTGACCCTTGCCTCTTCTTCTTCCTCCCTCCCTTCTCTCCCCCCTCTCTTCTCTCCTCCTCTCTTCATCCTCCTCTCTTCATCCTCCTCTCTTCCTCCCCTCTTCCTCCCCTCTTCCTCCCCTCTTCTTCTTCTCTTGAACTACGACAACCGGATTTTGCTTGCCAACTGACAGCAACCCCCTCTCTGACAAGCCTCTGCCCACCGATTTCCCAACAATGTTGCCGGCCGTCTGCTACTACCACGCTGGCATCGTTCTCAGCCTGCTCTTTCCGACAAGCGCAGCATCGGCGGCGGCATCTGTCTGGGCGCGGCTCGCAGACAACGACAACGACAGCGTCCCGGCGCCGTCCGGCGTTGCCCCTCCGTTTCCAGGGCCGACGTCCGACTTCGTGGGGCCCGCCGACTATGCCCAGTTCAACTTCCTCCCGTACCAGCTGACCGACGTCTGCCTCGACTGCTCGCGGCCCAACTCGTCCGTCTTGTACTCGTGCAATATCCAATGTTAGTTGTGGACGCTCTTTTGTGAGCTCCCCCCCCCCGGGGGGGGGGGGGGTTGTGCTGTTACCTCTGGAGCTTTTTGGCTCGTAGGTTGATGATTTGATACAAATGAAGCTGACGGAATTGTGACCTATCCCCCCCCCTTCCTCCCTCTTCTCCTCGTCGATCTTCTTGTCCTCACAGTCAGCTGGTTCGACCCCAACTCCGTCAAGGAGAACACTGTCACGAATTGTTCTTGCTCCTACACGTGGAGCTGGGACGGCACAACCACGACCCAGGGCGACAACAACACTTTTGACGGCCAAGACTTTCTCGTGTGCACGAACCGCTACCCGTCCGTCTTTGAGATGCGGGTTGACGCCTTTACCGGGCCGGCCAACCTGACGCTGTTCATGAGCCACTTTTACAAGGACAGCACGTACGTGTGGAGGTCGTTCCTTTTTATCCCCTTCCTTTTCTTTCTTCTTTCTTCCTTCTTCTTTTCCTTTTTCTGTACTTTCTCTTTCAGTTTCTGCTAACACAAACGAAACAAAAACAGCCTCTGGGGCGCGCCGTACCTGTTTGCACAGACCTGGGCCATGCCCGTCCTCAACCTCACTCTCCAGACGAGCAGCGACGAAGCCATGATCTACGTTTTGGCCGGCCCTTTTCTTGCCAACATCACGGGCTTGCAGGGGTGACCGCAGCCCTTTTTGCGACCGGCCGGAGGAGGAGGGGCTCTCGGGGCTGACTCGGCGTCGACGTCTCTCTGGCTTGGACGGGTGTTGTTTGTTTTGATTTTAGACTTTTCTCTTTTCTCTTCTCTCTTTATTTGTCTGTGCTTCTTCTGTTTACGTTTCGTGCCGCAAACATTCGTTGCATTTTGTTTTAAGATTAGACGAACGGAGGAGTGGAAAAATGGAAAACATATATTGGCAGCCTGCCTGAGATTGTGCTTCGTTTGGATCTGTTTGAAACAATGGATAGGAGGGCTGGGGAGAAAAGGAAAAAAAAAGTCTGCTCAGGATCGCCATATAGTACCATCGCAATTTCAGAGAGAGTGCCGTGTCGCTCACGGTATAAGCGAAGGCCTGCAGCTATTGGCCAGGGGTGGCGTCGAATCAGAGCAAGGAGCTGAAAAAACTATCGGGCGTATAGTTGATACGAGGGCTTTTATATGATGGTACAAGTAAGATATGAGAACCAGAACAAAGCCTGTTCTGGGAGCACATGGGAGCTTGCCGGGAGCTCGAGGCAGACTCATCAGCTACCGCTCGAGTGGCTCTGGCATTCTCTCTTGCATTCTCGTCTTTGGGTCTGGGCTGCTTGCAACGGGCAGCCGTACAATAATAGTCCTCGGGTGGCTCTTCGTGGTTCTGAAGGAGGAGGGACGGAGCTTGACAAAGTAGGACGTGTCCGTTTCGTTTCCTCCGGGCTGACAGCACTTGGTTCTCTCGCAGACCGTGGTGTCTTTTGCTGCAGAGCGGGAGCCGACGAGGATCCGGGCGACGCGGGAGGACACGAGAACGAGAACAGAACGCTGGAAGGCGTCTCGTTGACACTAGAAACAAAAAACGAGGGGGCCACGGATTCGCAGACCAGACACACCCTGCATGCGCTAAAGCACGCCGTGCAACACAACGCAACCAAAGCGGCCCCCTCCTCGTGGCGGCGCTGGCCAATGGCGAGGGCAGACGAGGGGATGACGCGGGATGACGGGGGACAGCGAGCGCATGGCCGTTTCTCTCTGCCAGGCCGGGAACCAGAGAGTGACCGTCATGCCGGCAGAGGAGAGGGGGAGGGGAGGCAGAGGAAGAGAAACGCCCGATGCAAAGCATGCCAAGGGCCGGCCACGCCAGAGAGGAGGGAAGGGGGGTGGGGGGTGCGTATGTTCCGTCATGTGTGCCCCAGATGCTCGCATCGTGTGTGTGAGAGGTTTCGTTGCAGGATGCACAAGCGCTCCCTCCGCAGCGTCCCTCTCTCGTGCGTGGGCGTGAGCCGTCGTTGTCGAGCCTTTTCCTTACTCTCTTCTGTTCCTCGTGACCCCCCCTCCCCCTCTCCCCCCTGCTGGCATGAATGGGGGCGCAGAGACTGCCCCCATCACCGCGCGGTCGCGCGGCACCCTGTCGTTTCATGTGCTTCTTTTCGCGCTTTTCTTCCTTTGGGGCATCATGCTGCCGGAGACCCATGGGCCGTACGCGGCACGCCCACCGCGCCGCCGGCCGAACTGGCCAGCCACAGACCCTTGTCATCTCGGATGCCTGCCATACACCCTCTTTTTCTTCTCCCCGACACGCTTCCTTTCTGCACAACCGCAATGCTGGCCGGTCGTCTTGTGTGCCGCGGGACATGGCAAGACAAGACGCGTACTCTGTATGTGCATCGTACGCAAGCACAAGACCGGACACGCCGGAGGACGACGTGAGTGGCCCGTGATGGAGACACAGCTTGAACCGGGGGTGGGTGGTGGGAGGCATTGCACGCAGCATGTCGTCGTGCCGGAAAGGGAGAAGGCAGAAGGAGAGATACGTCAAGTGTACGGAGTAAGGCGTAAGCTCATAGGCCTGCTAGCTGTGTTACTCACGCGGCAAGAGCGAGCAGCAGTGTGGACAGTGCCACCTGCCGGCGCAGCGGTCGCTCCTCCCCAACCAATACGTTGCCAGCGAGCCGCCCGCCGCCGCTGTGCCCCGCCATTTCGCTCTCTCCGCCAACCAGCCACCCGCCAGCCGCCAACCAGCCGCCACAACCCAGTCCACCGACCCACCACAGCGGATCCTTACTCCGTACGGATTACATCGTCCAACGTCGGCCAGCCGCTCCAAGATCCCCAGTGGCATATTGTAGCTTCCAACGCGCCGGCCGGTCCTGTGCCTCTGCGCTGTGGCTAGGCAATTCCGATTTTGCGACGAGAGAGGCCGTGGAGGCCGTGGAGGCCGTCTGGGAGCAGAACAGCGCAGACGAGGGCGGACGGCTTGATTGGCGACCACGAGCCTGGCTAGGGAAGGAGCGGAGGCAGGAACGCAACAAGGAAGGAAGCAGAGGGGGGAAAAGCGGGCTCGCCCTCTCTCTCGTGTCACGCCTCTGTGGGAATCCGGCTCTCTGTCTCCAGCTCCAGTTTTCCGTCCAGTCCCGCGGGTCTTACCCCTCCCTCCTTCCCTCCCCAACCCATCAGAACCTGCCAGAACGCAGGCTGACTAGCCCCGTCCGCCCTCTGCCTTGACGGCTGCGTCGCCCTTTGCACCTTCCCTTGCTTCGTCCACACCTGCAGCTTCACAGAGCCGGTGTACATAGGATACATGTGATATTTTGAGTGTTGCCGCGCGAGAGAAAACACACTATTATACTACTATCAAACTGTCTCTGGCCCCCAACCAAAAGCCAGCTCTTACAACCTCCCCCCCTGGCCCTCGTTTTCGTCATCAACAGCGAGAACTCCAAACTCCGCGGACCACACGCGACAGACCTGCATCGGCACCCGTCTTCTCCTGCTGCCGCCCCTGCCACTTGCGCTGCTGTCGCTACACATCGTCGTCCAAGCAAGTCGCCGCGTTTGTTGACTGCAGCCTCGCCGCCCTCCTCGCGCGCGCGCTCTCTCTCTCTCTCTCTCTCTCGCTCTATCTCGCGCGTCCGGCCGTAGCATCCTCTCGCCTGCCCTCCCGACCCCTATCTGCTCAGGTCAGTCTCTCTTTGCTACCCCTACCGTTCATACCGTTCACCACCGGCGGCCAGTTATTTGCCCGGTTCCGTCATCCTCGTCCGAGTCTCCTGCTTTGCTTTTCTTTGTTGCCGGTGCCCTGGGTTGCTGCCTACCAGCCCTCCACGCCCCTTTCCACGCTGGTCGTGCTTGGGGTCTGCTCTTCCCCAGCTGCTTTGCCCTCCCTGCCTTGATATCGTGGCCCAGCTGCCCCCCTCCCCCACACACACACTCTCGGACAGTTTCGACCTCGACTTTGCCTCATTTTCGGGAGATGCATCTATTGGTCCACCTCCTTCCCCCCCGTCCACTTAGACCTTGGGGCGTTCATGCAGTTTTGTTTGGTGGTGCGCTGGCTGTCTGCTCTGTATAAGTTCCGTCTGCTGTCCCATTGCCATCGTCTGCCAAGGGCGGCTCTTGAGCTTCTACTCCCCCTCTGCCTCTCCCAACTCTCTCTTTCTCTCTCTCTCTCTCTCCCTCTCTCTCTGGGAAAGCTTTGCGATTGCCATCTGCCTATGACTCCCTCACGCGGACCCTTGGGCTGTCCGGGAATCAGGGGCTTTTGTATATATATCGTACCTGTCCTCCCCCTGACCCTCTTCTCTGGTTGCGTTATTGCCTCATCTGGCTGTGTACCTTGACGGCTAGTTGCTATTGCTATTGCACTCTCGCCGTCCTCTAATACCCCTGTCCCTTGTCATCCTTTCCCTGCCACTTTTCCTCCCCCCCCCCCGGGCCAGCCACGCTCCCACTACTCCGTATATGTCTGTCCATATATCCTACCCCTGGGCCCTCATCACACCGAACCAATTCCCGCTGTTTCCCTTGGCCTTCCCGTTGTTTCTTATTATCCTGTTTTCGATACTATGGCTCTGCCTTGTTCCGCACCCTGCCGGCTCCTTTCATCACGGTGAGCAGCTCTTAAAACTGACATTATACCAGCAACGACAGACAGACGCACTCCACTTGCGCCCCTTTTCTTCTTCTTTTCCTTCTGTCCCCTTCTTTCCCTCATCCACACCAACTCGTTGTCCTCCAGGGCCGTGGTTCTGGGCAGAAGAGCTTTTGCGTCGGCAAGTTACTCGAGTGAAAAGGACTCCGCGCGTCTTTGCCAAGTCTGTCGACTTCGTTCGGTTCACTTGTAGGTTTTCACATCACCCCCCCCTCCCCCCTTCCCATGGTTGTTTGTTGTCCTGTGCCGGTGTCTTTGGCCGGAGGCGGTTATTACAGGAGAAGCAGGGTCTTGAACGGAGTATATGGGCCTTTGACCCGAGCCGTTGCCACGGGTCGCAGAAAGGGAGCAAAAATCCCATGGCCATCCGCCATTAATACACCCATGCCAGAAACACGCGACGACGGGCTGAATTGCTGACATCCATTCCAGAGCGTGTCCTCTTACGGCGCCCTCAAAGCACTGCCACTGTGTGGGCGGAGGTAATAGCATCCCCATCTTCTGGGCCTCGAGCGATATATAAGGTCTGGCAAGCTCAATCGATGACACGCAGTCGACCATCTTGCCAGGTTTCCCGAGGACAAGTCTTTCCCGCTCCCTCTTACGCTCTTCTCCGTTCTGTCCTTCTCGGCAAGACAACAACGACAGGAGGTCGCTCATTTTCGGTCCCCGCCACCCCCCTCACCGGCCGAGCAGAACCTGTGTCACTGCTGGCCTCTCCCCATTCTCTCCCCATCTCGACAGCCATACTATCCCGTTGTCCTCCCTTTGTGTCATCAAGTCGAGGCCTCCCCTACCAACCGAGTGAGCTGTCGCGTGTGAAATCGCTACGCAGGCGACTATTTCAGCGTTGTGTCGCTGCCACTGCGGCCCATCCGCGAAGCACAGCATCCCCTGCGAGCATCATATCATTTCGTGGCCCACGCCTCCCCCGACCCTCCACGGACGTTTTCGTTGCACCGCTGCAGCACTGCATTCCGAGCGGCAAGTCCAGTTCGGCCATCTGCCGCTCCCAGGGCGGTATCGACACATCTCCCCCTCGCACTTATCACCAGACTCGGTCCCAGCTGCAGCACGATTCTTTTCCCAACCCATCGTCTTTCACAAGACGTCTTGGTGCATCTACGAAGAGAGCGTTCTCGACAATGGCGCCACCCTCAGCAGACGGCGCGGATGCGACAGCGGCCCCACGGACTGTAAAGGTCATTACAGAGGCCCTCGACAAACCTTCTTTAGACGATCGGTCGTATCGCGTAATCGTGCTCGCCAACGGCCTGGAGGCCCTGTTAGTCCACGATGCCGAGACCGACAAAGCCAGTGCATCGCTCGATGTTGGGGTTGGAAATTTTAGCGACGACGAGAGCATGCCCGGCACGGCTCATGCTGTTGAACATGTAGGTGTCTTTCCCTTTTCTTTTCTCTCTTTTCACGACCTCGTACTGATCCATATGTAGCTTTTGTTCATGGGCACGAAAAAGTTTCCAGAAGAAAATGCGTATAACCAATACCTCTCGTCGAATTCGGGCGGCTCAAACGCATACACGTCCCCTACCTCGACAAACTACTTTTTCGACGTGTCTGGACAATCATACGGCGATGGTGCCGAGCCGCCATTGTACGGCGCTCTGGACCGTTTTGCCCAGTTCTTTATTGAGCCTATGTTCCTTGCCTCTACCGTGGACCGAGAGCTCCGTGCCGTAGACTCGGAAAACAAGAAAAATCTGCAAAACGACCAATGGCGCATCCACCAGCTCGAAAAATCCTTGACAAACCCAAAGCACCCCTTTTGTCACTTTGGAACTGGCAACCTCGAAATCCTCAAGCTCGAGCCGGAGGCGCGCGGCATCAACGTCCGGGAGAAGTTTATGGAATTCCACGATAAATTCTATTCTGCCAACCAGATGAAATTAGTTGTCCTAGGCCGCGAGTCCCTCGACACCTTGCAGGACTGGATTGCCGAGCTGTTTTCGGCCATCCCTAACAAGAACCTTCCTCCCAACGAATGGACTGAGGAGGTTCCATACAGCCCCGAGCATCTCGGGCTGATGACCTATGTGAAACCGGTCATGGACTCGAGAGATCTCACACTTCGCTTCCCCTGCCCTGACGAGACTCTTCTTTACGATTCGCAACCGAGCCGATACGTCAGCCACCTTATTGGTCATGAAGGACCTGGCAGCATCATGGCGTACATCAAATCACGGGGTTGGGTAAACAGCTTAGGGGCCGGGATGTATCCGGTCTGCGCTGGCACGCCTGGTATATTCGAAGTAACAATCCGCTTAACAGAAGAGGTAGGCACTTTCCACCCCCCCCCTCTTTCTCTCTTTCTTCTTGTTACAAAGTTTTGCTCGTCGCCTTTTTATTACGCACTTCTAATACCGTCGTGCGACAGGGTCTGAAAGAATATAAGGAGGTTGTGAAAGTGTTCTTTCAGTATGTCTCTCTGCTACGCGAGAGTCCGCCACAAGAGTGGATTTTCGAAGAGCTGAAAGGGCTGGCAGATGTCGATTTCAAGTTCAAGCAAAAAACCCCTGCGAGCCGGTTCACAAGCAAAACCAGCGCTCTCTTGCAACGGCCCATTCCCCGTGAGCGTCTTCTCAGCGGAATGAGCTGCCTCCATAAATTCGAACCTGGCCTGATCCAACGCACGATCGACTGCTTGCGGCCAGACAACCTTCGAGTCACCGTCACATCCCGCACTTTCCCTGGCGACTGGAACAAGAAAGAGAAATGGTATGGGACGGAGTACAGGTGTGAGAAGATCGCAGCGGACTTCATGGCAGATATCGAAAAGGCCTTCTCGGTCACAAAGTCTGCCCGCATTCCAAACCTCCACCTCCCTCACAAGAACCAGTTTGTACCGACGAAGCTGGAGGTGGAGAAGAAGGAAGTCAAGGAGCCGGCAACTGCGCCGCGCATTATCCGAAATGACGAAATTGCGCGGACCTGGTTCAAGAAGGACGACACGTTCTGGGTGCCAAAGGGAACACTGACGGTCAGCATTAAGAATCCTGTCCTCTTCTCAGTGGCCGAGAACTACATCAAGACCAACCTCTTCACGGAGCTCGTGCGGGACGCCCTGGAAGAGTACTCCTACGACGCGGATCTAGCTGGCTTATTGTACAATGTCTCTCTGGAGCAGCGGGCCCTCGTCATTGAGGTGTCCGGATACAACGACAAGCTGCCCGTGCTCCTTGAACAGGTGCTGGCCACAATGCGAGACCTGCACATCAAGGACGACCGGTTTGCGATCATCAAAGAACGGGCGAGCCGCGCACTCCGAAACTATGCCTTCCAGCAGCCCTACCACCTCCTCGCCGACTACATGGCATGGCTGACCTCGCCTTCGTCGTACACGGTGGAGGAGCTGGCGCAGGAATTGCCGGGGATCACGGCCGACACGATACGCCGCTTTTCGCGAGACATTCTTGGCCAGCTGCATCTGGAAATCCACGTGCACGGAAACCTGTACAAGGAAGACGCCCTCAAGCTCACGGACATGATCGAGTCGACGCTGCGGCCCCGTGCGCTGCCGCGGGCCCAGTGGCCGATCTGGCGCGAGGTTGTGCTTCCGCCAGGCTGCAACTACGTCTTCAAGAAGACGCTCGAGGACAAGGAAAATGTCAACCACGCTATGGAGTACGTTTTGCAGATTGGCGACCGCTCCGACCGCGCCATCCGAGCACGGTCGTTGCTGCTGGACCAGCTCACGCAAGAACCGGCATGGGACCAGCTCCGAACGAAAGAGCAGCTGGGCTATGTGGTGTTCAGCGGTGTGCGCTCGGGCACGACCATGATGGGCTTCCGCTTCCTGGTGCAGAGCGAAAAGGTTCCGCAGTACCTCGAGGAGCGCGTGGATGCGTTCTTGACCGAGTATGCGGGGACGCTGGCTGCCATGTCGGATACGGCCTTTGAAGGGCACAAGCGCAGCCTGATCACCAAGCGGCTTGAGAAGCCCAAGAACCTCTACCAGGAGACGTCGCGCCACTGGGTCCAAATCAGCAACGAGTTTTACGATTTTGAGTTTGGTACGTTTTCTCTCTCTTGTCTTATGTAAAGTGCTGTTGTTGACATTTTGCCATTTTAGCCCAAAGAGACGCCGAGGCGATCAAACTCGTGACAAAGGAGGATATGATTGAGTTCTTCGACCACTACATCCACCCCAAGTCGCCGGCCCGTGCGAAGCTGGCGGTGCACCTCGTGGCGCAGGCGAAGAGCGACGTCACCACGAAGCAGATCACCGACCTGGTGAAGGCGCTCAGCCTCGACGAAGAGGCGGCGGCCCAGGCGGCAGCGGATTTGCAGGCCCGGCTGAGCGCGGCGCATCACGACGAGGAGAAGGAGATGGAGGGTCTGAGGGAGTATCTCACGACGACTCTGCGTGCCCCCGCCGACAAGATTGACGTGGCTGCTGAGGCGTGGAAGCAGCTGTCGACGTACCACCGAGCCACAAACGGGGTGAACGGCACCGGTGGCGCACAGGCGACCAACGCGCCAAAGGCCATCAACGGCACGACGCCGGTTGAAATCAAGAACATTCGCGACTTCCGGGCCGGCCTGTCTCTTACGGGCGGGCCGCATCCGGTGACGGACATCAGCGAGTTCCTTGATGTGGATGCAAAGCTTTAGGCGGTTTCGGCCCTCGCCCTCTTTGGCGTCTCTGCTTTGCCTTTTTTTGGCCTTTTTGTTCTTCTTTGTCCATGCCTTTCCAATGTTTCTACACACGTGGTTTAATGCTGTCTGGTATCTGTTTTGGGCCTAGGATTTTATTGTCATTGTCTGTCCGGAGGGGTAGAGGGAGGAGGGGAGGCTTCGCAGGAAGAGAAGGTCGCAAGGCTCACAAAGGCACGAAGAGCATAGAAAAATATCTAGAGCAATTGGAAATGTAAGATATCTTACTGCAACCAGAGAAATGCCCTCCAAAGACGAGACGGCCCACTTTCAGCTTAGCCCGTCACCACGCAAGCCAGGCCGATAGCCATGTAATGCAACCTTGGTAATTACTGACCGAGATGTACAAGGTCGATACGAGGCATCGATGGCGGTTTTGCCTGGCGGGCAGGCTGGCCGGCCCTTAGTAACCCCCCCCCCCTAATGCAGGCCAGGCCACAGCCGGGCCAGGCGGTCACCCCTCCTATTAGAGGGTATGGAAAAAGGGCGCTGCAAAAAAAAAAGTTCCACTTGTCCTGGTGCACGTTCAGAGTTTTTCTGTCGCGGTGGTGAGGCATGTTGACTTTTTTCTTTTTTTCTTTTTTTCTTTTTTTCTTCTTTTTTTTTTCGGACGTGGCCCTTGGCCTGGATGACGGAAGGGCGAGAAGTCGGCTGCGCCGAGCGGGGGTTTCTGAAGACAGCCGTATTGGGCGAATACGACATTGACTGTCTATCTACGTTGCATGCTTGCGCCTTCCTTTCCTTTGTGTCGTTGAATGTCTTGGGCGTCGCCTGCTGCCGTGCCGTTTGCTCAGCACGTGTTCACGGTGGATGGCTCCTTCCGTGCCTGCAGGGCAATAGGAAACATCCGAGCATCGCTCCTTCCTCTCTAGAAAGCGCCTGGCCCTCGCAACCGCTGCGAGCCGCAGAGATTGATGCGGCCCAGGGCCAAGGGCGTGGAAAAGACCGGCATTCACTCTGTCCACTTTGGGAAAGCAGGGTGAACGAAGGGAGGCAGACAGACAGGCAGACAAAAAAGCAAGGCAGATAAGCGATTACGTCGGGAAAGGGGAGGGGGCGTGGCGGTGGGGAACAGTGCCAGTTTTTTTTTTAGTTTTTTTATATATATATTTTTTAAAAAATTTAAAGAGTAATAGACCAAGCGCCAACAAGGGAAGGAAAGAGCCCTAGAGGCGCCCTGGCCTGGGCCCTAGGGGGGCAGAGGGATGGACGAAAACGCCCTGCTCCTGCCGTCTTCTATGCTGGACGACAGTTCCCATCACCGCCACAAACAACACTCGGAATCGCCCGCCCACTCTCGCCGCCTCTCTGCCTCTCTGCCTCTCTCTCACTCTCTCTCCCACCGGTTTGCCCCCTTCTCGACAAACCCGACGCACACCCAACCCAAAGCCCCCCCCCCCCCCCCCAGTCCCTCCTCAGCCCAACTGTTCTGCCTCGAGCTGCACAGGCAGCTCGCACATTCACAACGTCTTCCCTAAAGAAACGCAAGATCTCGCGTCCGTCGAGAAGAGGCGACGACACCAGCAGCAGCAGCATCAGCATCGACATCACCGCCACCTCCACCACCACCCCGTCCCTTAGCCGGCCGCAGAGCGACCAAAACGCACATCGTCAACGGCAGCCCCTCCTCGCAGCACATTCCCCCACCCGGCACCCTCGGCAACTGCAGCACCGCATCCTGCCGTCCACAGAAAGGGAGGAGGAGGTGGAAGACGACGACGACGACGAGGTCGAGCACACCACCAGACGAGAGCCGGTCGGCGAGGCGGGCGACCTTGACCAAGGCACCGACGAAGACGAGGAAGAGGAAGGCGACGACTTGGACGACGACTTAGAGGACGACGACGACGACGACGACGACGAAGACGAAGACGAAGACGAAGACGAGGGCAACAACAGCGACCTCAACCCCGCGTTTTCGTTTTCTGCCGCCGCCTCCACCGCCGCCTCATCGGGACCCACGACGCCGACACACAGCCGCGCTGGTTCTGTGCCGCTGCCACGGACGACGAGACTGCCGACAGCCGGCCTTGGCTACATCGACCGCGACAGCGACGCCGACCGGGACGCTTCGTCGACGGCGTCCAGCTCGCCGCCACCGCTCCCACCTGCTCCTGCGGCTGCACCTGCGAGCGCCGCGACCAGGACCGGACGTCGACTGGCCCGCCACGCTGCCGCCGCCGCTGCCGAGACCATCAGCCAGCGTCGCCAAAAGATCCAGCAACGCCGAAGCGGCGCCCCGTCGTCTTCGCTTCACCCCCCGCCCCCCTCGCTCGCCTCGCTCTCCGCGCACCCTTCGCACCCTTCTCGCCGGCATCGAGCCCTCGAGCGGAGCCAGTCCCCGCTCGTCCCCGTCTCCCACCGCGCCATTGTCATGGGCGGTACCAGCGACTCGCCCTCCCATCGATCCAGCTCACCACTCAAGCGGCCCGCATCCATCATGGAGCAGATGTCCGAGACCACAAAGGCCAGCTCGAGCGAGCACACCTCCACCGACTCCCCAGCAACCTCGGAAGAAAGCAAGTCGTCGCCGCAGCGCCGTGCCGCCGAGGACACCAAAGAAGACGTCGACATGATCACCGAATCACCAAGAGACAAGAACGAAGCAGACGCGGACAAGAACGAAGGAAATCCGGCTGCCAATGCCAATGCCTCGCCTTCAGAAGACCCAAGCACGCTGCAAGCCGCCGCGCCCCCCATTGAGGAGCAGATACAGACGATCGAAGACCTCGTCAAAGCGTTCAACTCGGGAGAGCTGGAAGAGGGCACTGCCGCCTACCTCGTGTCGCGTCGCTGGCTTGCCCGGGCGCAAGCCCTTGGCAGCGGCGACATTGCCAAGGCCGTCAAGGCTGCGGAGGTGGCCGTCGGCGCCGACACGCCCGTGTCCCAGGCGGCCCTCGGCCCCGTCGACAACTCCGACATCATCGGCGGTCTGGTCCAGGACATCGACGCCCACCAGGCCGTGCGTCTAAAGGCAGGCATCAGCCAAGACGACTGTGAGTTCTTCCCAGAAGAGGCTTGGAGCCTCCTTGTCTCGTGGCACGGCCTGGCCCACGGCCAGCTGCCGATTGTCCGCTATGCCCACAACACAGCCCCAAATTCCATGATCCCCAACGTGCAGTATGAGCTGCACCCGCCCGTCTTCACGCTGCACCGGCTCTGGTCCGTCGTCAGCGGTCTCCCTGTCGACCGCGAAGCCCCCGACACCAACCAGCCACCCCCGACCATCATGTGCACAAGCAACTACAACGTACAGGCCTTTTTAAGACGGGCCAAGACCTTGATGCACATTCCCATGGACCGCCGCGTGCGCATATGGCGCGTGCCGCGAAAGCTGGCGGCTGGCAACGCCACCCCGCTCCCCAACC
Source organism: Ophiostoma pallidulum (assembly GCA_019925425.1). Lineage (NCBI taxonomy): Eukaryota > Fungi > Ascomycota > Sordariomycetes > Ophiostomatales > Ophiostomataceae > Ophiostoma > Ophiostoma pallidulum. Next base: position 45,966 of record JADHKO010000096.1, on the reverse strand, counting down.
CCGCCGTGACGAGTGCCACGGGCCTTGACGTGTCGTTGTCGACCCCGCCCGAGTCGCCGCGGCTCGGGGGCCGCGGTGGCGAGGGCGCTGTGACCAACCCGCAAGATTCTTGGTCTAAGATGCTCCTCGAGGTCACCGACTTTATGAAACTGCAGTCCAACGTGGAGCGCGAGCACCTCGACCAGGTCAAGGACTGTACGCACGACGACAAGTACAACGGCCAGCGGACGCTCGCGTTCATCTCCCTCACCGTCGACCAAACGATCGTTCTCGACGAGAACGTGGAGCGCAATTTGTGGGTGTCGACCTACTCGCCCAAGACCGGCGGTAAGGACAAAGGAAAAGCCGGCCACAACGGGGCCGGGGCCGCGGCGTCGATGTCGTCGGCGCTGGTGGTTGCAAACACCGCTGCCTCTCGAGCCAGCGCGGCAAACAGCACCGCAGCCAGCAGCGGCCGGAGCAGTCCCAGCCACGCCGGACCCGTGACGCGCGGCAGGGCGAAGCAAAAGTCCGGCCGCACTATGGGCTGTGTCGGGCTCGGCAACCTCGGAAACACCTGCTACATGAATGGCGCCCTGCAGTGCCTCCGGAGTGTGGAGGAGCTGACCAAGTATTTCCTTGTTCACGAAAACGAGGTCGAGATCAACCATCTCAACCCTCTGGGCCATGGGGGCAATGTCGCAAACGCGTATGCCTACCTGCTGGAAGAGATCTACAGGGACAATGCCCCGATGTCGGTGGCGCCGCGCCAATTCAAGTCCACCATTGGCCGGTATGCTCCTGCCTTTGCCGGCTACGGACAGCAGGACTCGCAGGAGTTCCTCGGCTTCCTGTTGGACGGCCTCCAGGAGGACCTGAGCCGGGTGAAGAAGAAGCCCTACATCGCTAAGCCAGACTCAACCGACGAGATGATCAACAACCCCGCCGCCATCCGGGCGATGGCGGAGCAGGTCTGGGACATTACGAAGCGGCGCGACGACTCTGTCATTGCCGACCTCTTCACCGGCATGTACAAGTCGACGCTGATCTGCCCCGTGTGCCAGAAGGTCAGCATCACCTTTGACCCCTTTACAAACTTGACGCTGCCCCTACCCATCCAAAATGTGTGGTCCAAGACCATCCGGTTCATACCACTCAACGACCGTCCTGTGTACATGGAGGTGGAACTGGACAAGACCAGCAGCGTCCGCGCGCTCAAGGAGTTCATCAGCGTCCGCGTCGGCGTGCCGGCCGACCGTCTGGCGAGCGCCGAAGAGCTGCGCGACAACATCATCCGTGTCTACGACGACTTTGAGTGCGTCTCGGAGGAAATGGGCACCAACGACCTGGTCTTGGTTTTTGAAGTGGAGCGTGCGCCCACCAACAACAGCGGCAGCAAAATGCCACGTCGGAAGCCCCGGTCCATGCTCATCCTCGACGAGGAGCCGGAAATCCCGTCCTGGAACAGCCCTCTGGCCGAGCGCCTGCTCGTCCCGGTCATCCACCGCTTCGACCCCAGCCACCGCCGACGCCATGCCAAGGGAATGACCAACGTAGCCTGCCCGCCCCATTTCATTGTCCTGACGCCAGACGAGGCGCGGAGCGAAGACGTCATTCGACGGAAGGTTCTGGAAAAGGTCGCATCGTACTCGACATGGTCGGAGTTTGCCAAGGCGGAGCATGTAGCGTCTCCACGGCGGCCGCCCAAGGCAGAGGAGAGCAGCAGCAGCAGCAGCAGCAGCGGCAGCGGCGACGGCAGCGGCGACGGCAGCGGCGGTGAGGGTAACAGCAGCAGCCAGGGCGACGAGACAGTCGACACCACGGACAACGACCTGGTTGTCGCCAACGCATCGGACGCCGATTCGGCCGGGGACAGCAAAGTGATCGCCAAGTCCGTCGAGGGCGAAGACGACATGGTGGATGTGACGATGAAGGATGCTGCTGAGGCTGCCGAGGTCAGCAACCAAGGATCCGAGTAAGTTGGAAAAAGAAAAAGAAAAAGAAGAAAAGAAGAAAGGAAGAAAAAGAGGAAAGGGCCACCACTGCCCAATAGCCCGCACAAGGCTCTAACGCGTACATGCAGTGCTTCGTCAAAGGTCCTCTACAAGTTCAACCGCCACCGGCCTACGTGGGTAGCCGATCCCAGCACCTTCTTGGCCGGCGAGCTGCAGAATCTCTTCGACCTGAGCTACTACGATGATGGAAGCAACGTCATTCCGATCAAGTGGTCCGGTTCCAGTGACGAACACGCTTATCCCAAGATCCGGTCTCGCATGCCACCGCCACCGGCAGCCGATCCGCCCACCAGCCAGGACACGAACAGCCCCAGCAACTGGGATAGCACCGGCGGCAGCGACAATGACAGCAGCCACGAGGATGCCGCCCATGTACCGACGGCAGAGCCTCTGCACTCGGACGTCACACGGATGGCAGACGAGTCGGATGACGAAGAGAGTGCCATTCCGATTGCTCAGGTTCGTGTTGAGACTACCAATGGCTCTCTGAAACCCAAGAATGAAAGGGGGGAAAACATCTTTGAAAAGTACTGGACTAACGCGGCGTAACAGCCCTTGGCTCTTCGAAACGGCACCGTCCACAAGGGAGGCCCTGGCCGCCGGAAGGCCATGCGAGGGCACGGCAAGACATATGGCGCCAAAGGGGGCGCCAAACGCCGCCAGCGCCTGGCGCAGTCGTCGTCGTCGTCGTCGTCGGGGCTCCATCAGCGCCGTGTATCGGAGGAAGAGGATAGCAAAACCGACAACGACCGTGGCGCTGACGATGATGCCACCGCTTCTCCTCCTCTGGCGGCGGCCGCCGCCGACAGCCCACCGCTGATCCGTCTTGGTGAGGGCATCATGGTCGATTGGAGTGCAGACGGCTGGGACGCGGTCTTTGGCAAGGAAGGCCCGGACGACGTCATGCGTGGCGAGCCGACATTCGAAGACCCGCTGCCCGTCGTGGACGACCCGGAGCTCCAAGAAAAGCGGCGCAACCGTAACAGCCGGAAGAAACGTGGCCTCACTCTGGACGAGTGCCTTGACGAGTTTGAGCGCGAGGAGATCCTGTCGGAGAACGATATGTGGTACTGCCCGCGCTGCAAGGAGCACCGTCGTGCCAGCAAGAAATTTGATCTGTGGAAGACGCCCGACATCCTGGTTGTTCATCTGAAGCGGTTCTCATCTAGTGGATGGCGCCGCGACAAGCTGGATATGCGGGTTGACTTCCCGGTCGAGGGACTGGACATAACCAAACGGGTTCTCGACCGCCAGACGGGCAAACAAGAAGAGGTCTACGACCTGATTGGCGTAGACGATCACTGGGGTGGCCTCGGCGGCGGTCACTACACAGCTTTTGCCCAAAACTTCGTCGACCATCAGTGGTATGAGTACAATGGTAAGCCCCCCCCCCTCCCCTTCCTTCTCTTTCCTGAGGGCGTTTTTTCATTTTATTCTCTTTCTAACCAGGGTGCCTCACTAGACTCTTCTGTTTCGAGAGTGTCTGACACGTCACGCGTGGTTTCGGCTGCTGCGTACTTACTATTCTACCGGCGGCGGTCCGACGTCCCACTGGGCGGTCCCCGATTTCTAAAAATCGAAGAAAAATTCAACCAACAAACGGCCACCTCCGATGATGACATGTCTGATTCGGGGGAAGGTCGGCGTCTCGACACCGGCTCCTCCTCAATTGGGTCGTCGAGCGCCTTGAGAGGAGCCGGAGCCGGAGCGGGTCGCCGGCATCGCGAAAGTCCTGGTTTGGCTAGCAGCGGGGCGAGTTCTTTGACCCTGAACGCAAACGGCGGGGCGTCGCTCAGCAGCCCTTCCGCAGTCCTGGGCAGCGGTGACGAAGACGACGACGACGACGACGAGTATCTCCCACCGTACGCACCATTGGCCCGCGCGTTTCGGGGCGACAACAACACTGCTACCAACGGCGGCAGCAGCAGCGCCGGCAGCAAAGCCTCTCGCATCCGAGCCTTGGATGTTGATGATGATCCGGACGACGACCTGCACTCGCGGCTCGTCGGCACAACAAGCATCCTCAACTTTGGCGGATCTGGCGCGGGGCCGTCGAACGGGCGCTATCAGGGCGGCGACGACAACAACAACATACGCCGATCCGTCGAGATGGACTACATCTTCTCGGGCGGCGTGAACAGCAGTGGCGGCGGCAGCCGGGATGACAACAGCACCGGCTGGACGCAGCAGTCGTGGAGCTTTGCGCCGGCGGCCAACTCTGGCATCATCCGCAACTCGCCCGGCTCCGACGTGGCCGAGGTAGACGAGCTGGAGCTCGCCGACACTGGCCCTGCGAGCGGCGGCGGCGACGGCGTGGATACGATGGTCGACCCCGACCGGGACCCCGACCGGGACCCTGATTGCGACCCCGACCGCATGAGCCTGGGACTGACCGACAACAACGCGGGTGGTAGAGGAGGGGATGACGACGAGGGTGTGCAGGTGGGCTCCTCGGGCTCCTCGGGGACGCCACCGCCACCACCGCCGCCAGACATGTTCACGCAGGCCACCATGGAGGACATCCAGCAGCAAGTCTGGGCGCACAGGGACAAGGCTGCCGCCGCTGGACGGGTCCATGCGGTTGTGCTTCCCGTCACGGACGACGACGACCAGGACTCGGAGAACGCTGTCGACATCCATATCAGCGAAGACGAGACGGCCAGGATGGACGAGTGAAGGGAGTGGGGGGGTCGCATGGGCAATGCGTTTCAATTGAGGCAATGTCCCCGGAGTCTTTTTTTTTTTGGTTTTTGTCTTTTGTGGTTTTCGTGTTTTCGTGCCATCGTTTTTTTTGGGTTTGGGTTTGGTTTTTTGGGGGCAAGGCCGTGCAGCCGTTGCGCGGCTCGCCCGCTCTTCTTTGCAGCAAAGCATTCACGGGATGCTCCCACACGCCCATCATGGTGATGAAGAAATGCGTCAAAGGCAAACGGGGGGGAAAGACGTCTTCTCTTGAGCACCACAAAGCACGTCAACAACAGCTTACTACCACTTGCCCACCACCACGGCCCCGTCACCACAACAACAACAACGACTCTGGGGTTGATTTGTTCATTTCTTCGTGGCCTCGTTGATTTTGCATTTCATACGGGAGGTCTTGGGGGGGGGGAAGCAAAACGGGGTGGGTAGGGGAGGGCAAGATAGAGATAGGACATGAGGAAAAGGACAGAGGGGAGAACCCCTCCAATAGCCCTAAATAGAGATTGGCTACGGCGTCCTTTTGAGAAAAAAAAAATAAATGAACTTGTTTTTTTATCGTCACCTTTCCTCACTGGAAAGCCTCCCCTGTCAAGACAACAGCCCTCTCCAGGTACGGAAGGTAAGGCTACACCCAGCCCCCCCAAGGCAGTCGGAAGAAAGAGAGCAACGACATTAGCAGGAGAGGCTGCGCGGCCCAGCTTCCGGACGACGACATAAGGTACTGCGTAATTGCAAAAGCACCCGGGGGGGGAGGTGTCTGTCCGTCAGCCTTTACCCCTGAAGCCCTTTAGACTTCAGACGCATGGTTCTTTTCTTTTCTGTTTTTAGCTGCAGGCAGCGTGTGCGGACGAGTCTACTCTTCATCCCCTCCCCCCCGCCAGGTGTGAGATATTTTATTCCACTTCCTCCATACGCCACAAAGGGCCCCCTTCTTTTGACCACAGGAGCTTTAAGCTTCCCGGGGAGGGGGGGGGGGGAGCAGTATCTTACTACAACATTCGCCGTACTTGTAGTGTCTTACGAAAAACGAGAGAGAAGGGGGGGTGGCGTCTGCCCATACCCAGAAAAGGCTCTCGTTCAGCACAAGGATTGCAGGCCAGGGGAGCAAATCCTCCTCCTCCTCCTCCGGGTGGCTTGCTTGTTATCAATGAGGAGGGCAGGGCCCCCTGTCCGCGAAGCTGGGGCAGCACAGAGTGAGGAGCAGAGGGGGGGGGGGGGGGTGGCTGGGAGGGAGCAGAGAGAGAGAGAGAGAGAGCTAACACGAAACAGTATTATTAAAAGCGAGTCTGTGGTATCTGCTTTGGGGGGGGGGGGGGGGGCTTGGTATTGTGCAAGTTATTCGTCCAGTCTTCGTCAAGTACTCCGTACATGGACATAGTAATCGGAGTACGGAGTACATGCGTCGCACTTGGTAGAACACAATCTCCTCCTCCTCTTCTTGGGAAGGGGGGGTGGGGGGGGAATCCCCACGTTTTTCCCATCAGAGAGCCTTGGCAAAAGCAGAACAGGGTGGGAAGCGAGCCACTGACCATGCTCGTTGCGCCTCGTTGTGTCGGGTTCGTACCCTTCCAGCGTTTACGATATCATACATCCCATAAGGAGAGATGCAGAAGAACGGGCGTTAGTTTCTCTCTCCGTCGCCAAAAAAAGGCAATCGCAGAACCATGCCCCTGGGACCAAGTCCGCGGCGCCGGTTAGGCCGTCGGGTCAGATAGGGGGGGGGGCTGCCTGGCAAGAGCAGTTGTTGATGCCCCCCCCCCTCCTCCCCCTTTTTATTTTATTTACGAGAGCCGCAAACACATCAAGACAGCTGCGTGCCCGGCCTCGCCGCCGCCGTTGAGCGAAGCAAGGCGGCGTTGTCCGGACTCCGTACACAAGCTGGACACGCTTTCAAGCACCCAGCAGCAAGTCGAGACAGGCCCTCCCGCCCCCTTCTCCAGCCCCCCCTGCTCGCTTCATGCCCCCCCCCCATGCTCTCCCCCCGACCTTCTCGTTCTTAAATGCATGGCCTGTGCTGCGTGCTTCTGTCGCGGAGAACGCGCCAAAAGGGCGTCGAGCATCGGCGAGACCATCCGGGGGGGGGGGGGTCTGGCGCCAGCACAAAACAAAAGAAGAAAAAGAAAGAGGAAAAGAGGCCACAGCTTCCTGTGTTGGCTCTCGGTCTACGACGTATGTCGTACAGAGCAGATAGTAGATAGGGACTGAGAGATACGACGTAAGATACACGTCGTATTCCTCGTACGGGGTACACCCTCGTCGCGCACAAACAGAGAGACAGAAAAAAAGAAAGACAAGAGGCCGAGAGATAATACGGAGGTGCGGCACTCTGACCGTGTGCGCCCCAAGCGTGAAAGGAGGCAGCTTTTAACCTTGATAAGGAAGGTCGGGTGCCTGCGCTTGGCTCGTCCAAGAGCGCACTAAAGCAGAAGAGGCAAGGCGAGGGCTGCCGTCGAGGTATTGGAGCAGTTTCTGGACGCAACGTCGAATGCCGTGTGGAGACTTTTTGTTTTTCTGGACGTGGGTGGAGAGTTGGTGGCCGGTTCCCTTGCCTCTCCCCCCCCCCCCCCCCCAATTCCCCCCTTTTGGCTGGAAACCCGAATCAGGTCCGCATGCGCGGTTCTCTGCTTTCTGTTTCTTATGTAGCCCCCCTTTTTTTCAGCATACACAAGACAGGGAAGACAGGAACGCGAGCAGCTGAACAGATCAAAGCAGGAAGGCCGTTTTGCCACGGCGAGAAACGCACGCCGTCCGCGATCGTGGGCCATTGCGCTTCGGGGCGATCTGCTGCGGTCGCCGACTCAGCCGGCGCGCGTCTACCAGGGTCTGCGTGGTCTTGGGTTCTACGGAGGACGGAGTGCCAGCATCTCTTATCGTCAGACGGCCGGTTGGTAGAAAAGGGAAGGCGGACAGGGGGGTGGAAGAGCGAAAGGCGAAAGGAGGATAAATGGTGCAACAGGGGGGGGGGGGGATCGACGGCGGCAGCGGTGCGAGCAGCCTTTCCCCATCCATCCTTCTCCGAGACTGCGATCAAGAGAGAAAGAGAGAAAGAGAGAAAGAGAAGAGATAGAGGGGAAGACAGACAGAGAAAAGAAGATCAACGTCGCGGGGGAGGCGAAGGGAGCAAACTGCCGTTCACGGTTATCCGCCTCGCGACGATCGCTCGCTGCCGTACCAGCAGCTATTACAAGTACGTAAGATATTATATCGCACATAAAATGAACCTGCGACGGCGTGTTGTGCGTCCTGCTGTGTATCTTGCAGAGTCTCACTACGGAGTACTCGTATCTTTTTGCCTTTGGTCGCCCTATCGCAGCGCGTTTCTATCGCTCCTCCGTCGTTGGCTGGGGCCCACATGCACTAACGCAAGGCGGGGCGCAGAGAAGTTTCGGCGCAGGCTTCTACAGAGCTTCTCGAAGCCTGTTCTTTCGCACCCTCGCCGTGTGTCTCTCCACCCCCCCCCCCCCTTCCCTGTTGGCCCTAGTGTGGCCGCGCCCCACTTTGCAGAGGATGGGAAGGATAGGGAACCGACTTTTTCGCCTGGGCCGTTCTTTCCTCAGCGCCCACGTTGGCTCCTGCCACTGTTTCATCGCAAGCCGAATCGTCCTTTTGTGTGTTTTTTTTTGTGTCTGGGGTCTTGCGTCGGGAGTAATAATACGTCGCACGCCCGTAAATTGGCAACCGCGAGGCCGCTATTCCCGCGTCCATCCAGTTGCTGCAAAGCGCCACAGCGTGCTGGAACACTGCGTGCGGTCGCGCCTTCCTTGGCACAGACAAAAGGCCGAAACTATCGCAAAAGAGGGAGAGGGAAAGTAGGGAAAGAACGTGGCAGTCACGCTCCCTCTTTCCCCCAAACCCACCCGCTCCTGCGCGCGCGTGCATCCCCCCCCCCTCTTTCCCGCTGTTCCTTCCTTCTCGAAGGATACTTGCCCCAGAACACGTTCTAACCCCCCCCCCGTTCCTTCCATTTTATCTCTCCTCGCTTCGTTTGGCCCCCTGCCTCCTGCCTCGCTTTTATCCTCTTCTTGTATTAATTCCCACCTGAAGCCTTCCAATCACCCCCCCCCCCCCCTTCATCCTCTTCTAAGGAAGGACCCCTGGTCGATTGCCTCCTTCGCCCTTTCCCATTGGGCCCTCACCCATCTTGACACCTTCCCTGCCATCAACTGCAATTTGTGTGTCTCCGGTTTCCATTACTCTCTTCTCTCGTCTTTTCTTCTCTTCTTTTTCCCTCTCTCTCTTCCCTCGTCTTTTCTCCGCAGTCACCCCCCCCCCTGTCGCCCTCTTCTTTTGTTTCTTCTCTTTCTCGATTCGCCCCCGTCGCTATCTCGCGATCCGCGACGGCCTTTCCTTTTTTCCTTTTCTTTTCCCTTTCTTTTCCCTTTTCTCTCTTTTTCCCGCTTCTCCCTTTTCTCCCTGTCGTCTTCTTTCTCTCTTCCTCCTCGACAGATTCCTTTCCTCTTCCACGAACCCCCCCCCTTCTTTGTTCCGTGTCGACCACTGCCGTCTCACTAAAATTGCCTCTTTGCTTTTTATCGCGCGCGCCGTTCTCTTCGCACCCCGTTTCTTACTACTTCGTTTTTCGCTCGTCTTTTTCTTTTCCTTCTCGTTCTCTTTTCTCCCTCCCTCAGTCCGATCCCCCCCAACCCGCGCAACGCCTTTCTCGCTGCGCTTCCCATTGGCTGCCTCCCTCTGCCATTCTGTCTCTCCGACGCCCGTTGCGCATCGCTCTGCAACGACTCCCTCCTTTTGTCCCAAGAGTAAGCTCCTCCTCCAAACAGCGCGGCCCACGGCTGCCCTCTGCGCTTCCCGTTGTACGCCGTGATCCGATCGCTGCCGAATCCCATCGCCCTCGACTCTGCGACTTGCGGCGACGTCTCGTTTCCCCAGCCCGTTTCACTTGTTCGGTGTCGCCCCCACGCCCTGCCGCGCGCCCGCTGCTTCCACCGGCTCCCAACGTCTCGACGTCTTCGCATCCCGGATTCTCGGAGCCGGCCGTTGGCTCTGCGTCGAGCGCTTTTGTCCGCTTTTCTCGCCACCGTTGCTGTCTGTCTTCCGGTGCCCAGTCCGCAGTCCCTTATACTGACAGGCTCTCCTGTTCATAATAGACACCTCCTCGCTTGCTTTCCGTCTTTCCTCGCCCTGCGTTCGACCCCTGACAACCCCCCTTCAGCGTGGTGACCGGTGCTTCATCCCTCGACACGTGCCAGGGGCACCGCCGACGACGACCTTGCGCCCTCAGCTTTCTTGCAACCATCTGGCTCGGTACTCTGAACCGTCCTAGGTTTCCAACGGGGCGGCAGCTCTTTTCTTTCTTTGTTTCGGGACCGTTGGCCCCCTCCCCGGAGCACCACCTCCCAGAAACGATTCCGCTTGGCTTTTGCCTTCTTCTCCGTGGGGGCTGGTGGCTGTGGTACAAGGTGTATCGCTCGGGACCTCGTCCTGTTATCGCCGCGCCGCCTGGTGTTTCGGGTTGGCGAATCCCCCTCTCGAATCGAATCCAAACCCTCTGGCACCCTTGCCCCCGCGATATTGGGCAGTGCCGCTCCTTGTCTTCTTTCTCCCCCTCTCCCCCCTCCCCTTCCTCTTTTCTGTACGACTCTTTTTGCCTGCCCCCCTCTGCGGCAAACGGCCGGTCGCTTTGACTCGGCCGCCTCACACCTGCCGCAATGGATGCCACACTCTGTAACGTCATCTATGTCGACAATGCGATCCGGGAAGATCGTCTGTTCTGTGCCCGGTCGGGCGAGGGTTCGCAAAGGCAGCGCCTGACCGACGCGGCCGACGCTGCTCTGCCGGCCTGGGAATCCGAGACGCTGGAAGAGAACGTGCGTCTCCTCGCAGACGTCTTCGGCGACGGTACGTGACATGTGCTTCAACTTCTCTTCTTTTTCACGCTGCGCTGCAGTCACAAAACCCAAACTGTGTTCCGACGCTGACCACCGCTTTTGTTGTGCTTGGAATAGTGCACCTCTGCGGAACCGGCGGTGCTTGCTTGTCGCAGCTGTTCAGCCTTCAGGATGGATCGATGTTGGACCTCAAGCCAACCATCGTTCTGATTGGCACACCCCACGACGAGCGCATACCAATAAACGAGCAATCCCGATCCCCGTCGCCACATTCTATACCTCACAAAGACGCAGAGTCCGCGCCAAACACGCCGCCAGCAGAGGACGCTTATGGGCTGAGGCTTCTTCAGCGCATCGTCTCCGAAGCCCACTTGCGCAACCTGTCCAAACTGGTCGTCCCGGTCTCCGTCATCACCTTCCCCGCATCAGACGACGCGGCGTTGGACGCCCAACAGCCGCACTACCCCAGAACAAACGGAGGCGCGAACTCGGCCCAGATCTGCAAAACGAAACGGGCGCAACACCGCCCGTTGTTGAAAGGCTGTCTAAAACTCGGCGCTACAGACGTTCTGTTTAGCCCCATACAGCCGCAAAGCATCACCAGCCTTGAAATTCGTGCGTATTGGGCGCACAAAAGCGCCGCCCGAGACCAGCAAGCTCTCATGGAGCTACGGCGAGGTCGGAAGCGCTCGTGGGTTGGCATCGCGGACAACCGGCCCTACGCCTACCTTCGCGAAACCATGGTGGCTTCTCTCATGAGGAGGATCTGCCAGATGGAAGAAGGCGACGAGCTCCCTGTCGATGCTGTACGGATCGGCGTTTCTACGCACAGAAAGCCTATCGTGGCAGCGTCCGTCGGAAATTGGCATTTCTCTGCTCACGACTTCAACGACGATGAGTTGGTGGAGGCCTCTGCTCTCATGTTCAAACACGCCTTGTCAATGCCCGAGCTGGAGGCCTGGCGGATACCAACAGGTAAAGCCAAAAACGGTCCCGGGGCTGTGGGGGGGGCACAACGTTGTGGGTTTTGTTTTGTTGACGTGCGGTGGTGGCTAACCATTTGTTTCTTCCAGATCAACTCGTCTGTTTTCTTGTCGCTTGTCGGGCGGCCTACAACTCGTTTGTGCCATACCACAACTTCAGGCATGTTGTCGATGTTTTGCAGGCCACGTTCAACTTTCTCGTGAACATCGGAGCGCTCCCGTCATATCCGCTCTCATCCTCGAACACGGCTGCTCGACCCAGCACCAAAAACAAGTCCCCCATGGCGTCCCTCATCCACCCGTTCGAGGCACTCACGCTGTTGATCACAGCAATCGGTCATGATGTCGGCCATCCAGGTGTCAACAATGGGTTCCTCATCGTTCTGAACACTCCGCTGGCGCAGCTGTACAACGACCGATCCGTTCTCGAATCCTTCCATTGCGCCGCGTATTCCCAGATCCTGCGACGATACTGGCCTGCCGCCTTCAATGACAGCAAAATGAGAAAGCTGATGACGAGCTCTATTCTTGCAACCGACATGGGCCTGCATTTCGACTACATGAAAAGGCTTGGAAGCACCGAAGACAAACTCGCCGAAAGCAACACCACTGACGGTTGGAATGGCCGCATGTTCGAAGACCAGACAGCCTTAGCCTGCGCTCTGCTCATCAAATGTGCGGATATCAGCAATGTGGTATGTATCCTCCCCCCCCCCCCCTTCCCCTTTCCCCACCCCGCCTCTGCTCTTACCTAACTCTTCAATAGGCAAGACGACACGACACTGCCCTGCAGTGGATGCATATTCTCTCGGATGAGTTTTCTAGACAGGCCTTCATGGAGGGCCAGTTGGCAATCAAGTCGTCCCTGGTGGCTCCGCCGCAGAAAGACAAGATCTCCCTCTTCCGTGCCCAGCTTGGCTTTATGAACATGTTTGCCATTCCGCTCTTCCAGGGCGTCGCCAGCATCATGCCGGCGATGCAGTATTGCGTGGACGAACTCGAAGTCAACAAGGCTCTTTTTGCAGACGCCATTGCCGAAGAAACAGCGAAGCTAGCCGCCGAACCGCAGCCCAGCTTGGATGGAACCTTTTCGCCGCGCTCCATGAGCATGGCAGTGCTGGATGACAAGACCCAAGAACGCGAGACACAGCCGGCACAGAAGGCTCCTGACTTTTCCATGCCGAACCTGCGGAACGGGCGCTGCGCACCGTGCGACACTTGCCCGCACCATGTGAACGGCAGTGTCAATAGCGGTGACGGGATCTCTCCCCGTCATGTCCCTAGCCTCAGCGACATTTGCAAACGGCCTAGCGGCATGACTACGCATTTTGATGCCGTGGCCGCGTTCGCTGCAAGCGACCCGTTCAATGTCAACGACGGGCGGCCGTTTGCGTCCTCCAAGCAACGCGTGAGCGAGGCGACAGATGGGAGCACGTCCATTCCAAGCGGCGGGGATCGGGCATCGCAAACCACGAGCGCTACCACGGGCAAGATGCCGCTGTCCCCCAGCACACAAGGCACGAGCATCATCAGCCGCGATTCGTTTGAACGGCCGTCGAGTCTGGCCGCTGCTTCGCTCGTCAGTCCACCACCACCGTCGGGCGATATGATCAAGAGCCACTCTGAAGCGGTGACCAGCACACAGTTGTCGCATGATGACCGCTCCTTGACGTCCTCCGAGGGTCAGAGCAACGAGGCTGGGAACGGCATGCGCAAACCCCACCGAGAGGAGCCCTTTCTGAAAAAGAAGTCGAGCCGCTTTAGAATGAACGCCTTTACCTTCTTCCGGCGGCATCTTAGTCCGAGCCCTCCTCTCCCAGCGTCGACCACCGACCACACGACGGTATGAGGCAAATCTATACGACAACTTATTTTCTTTCTTGGCGGGGCGCGATGTGCACTTTCGCTTCGTTTTGCATTCGAAAACGTTCTCCCCCCGCCGCATCTTTGACCGTCTTGACGATCACACGCATTTTTTCTACCCTTTTTCTTTTCTTTTTCTGTATTTTACTATTTCCCTATCCTTTTTTTTTTACATTTAAAGGGCGCAAGCTGGGCATGCTGGGGATACATGTGTTGTACAGGTTTTTTACTGTGGCTTTATTTTGTTTATCATGTTCCCCCGCGTTTGGTTTTTATGACGGTATAGAACAGGCATACGAAACAGTGAAGCGGCTTTGCAGACTGTTGCATTTCGGGTGGTAGTCCTGGCTGGGATAAGGAGGAGGGAGGGAAGGGGGGGAACGAAATGGCCGAGAAAAAACTACGCTGTTTTGAAGATGGCAGGAAGAACGGGCAAACGGGCAAAGTTGTGTCTTTTATCTGGGAGAATCTAACCAGAGGGCGTCAGGCTTTTTTTCCATGGTAACCTTTTCTTCTCTTTTTTTTTTGGTTCTATGGATGTATTGTTCTATCTTTTCTCGTGAGAGGGGGAGGCGAGGCTTGTGCAGTGTGCAACGCAGCACAGCAGTCAACCGGTCAAATGAAACTTCCGGGTGTTGTTTTTTTGAGATCCCATGCAGGTTTTTGATCCGCCCCTGTGCAGCCAAACGGCCCCGGCGGGTGTGGCTGGCTTGCTCCTTTGTTGCTTGCGACCTCTTTTGTCTGTATCGAATACACAAAGGAAAAGATTGATAAAATAGACACACAGCCCCCGCGCACTACTCGTAACAGCTCCTCACATTCACCGCATCCATGACGAAAAATGAAAGCACAAAGATTTGAACATCAGGGGTTTATATATGAATTCTTCGGTGACTTACAACGTCTCATACAAGATAATCCTCTTGGCAAACAGTCCACCCAGCATATAATTCGTATTGAAGTTGATGTAAAACAATGGAAAAACAAGGAGGGGGGGGGAGAGAAACGCCTGATCAGAACACGAAAAGAAATGGAAAAAAGCATCCCGAAAAGCAAGAAATATACAACACAGGTCACAACAAGCCGTTGACGTCTGTTGGTGGGTCATCCATTCTGGACATTAAAGACAGCAAAGCTTTCTTCCCTTGGTGGGAAAACAAGGGCTGCTCCGTCCAGAATGTTGAATCATCGATGTGGACTGTTGGGCAGCATAAAAAAAAATTTACTGCTTGAGCCACTCGCCGCCCAGCCAGCGGTTGAAAAAGTCGAGAGACGCCTCCGGCTGGTCGTACGGGACCATGTGGCCAGCCTCGTAGATGCGCATAAAGGTAAAGTTGCCAGAAGCCTTGACTGTGCCGTAGCCCTCCTTCTTGCCGAAGGTGTCGGCCGACTTGCTGCCGGGGATCTTCAGAGCCTCGGTCGTGGCGTTGTTGAACGCGGTCTGGCCGTCCCACTCGAGAGCATCTGCCCAGGCGCGGTTGCCGAGCCAGTTGCAAATGAAGTCAGCATCGCCGGCATAGATCAGAATGGGGATCTCGGCAAGAATGTCGGGGATGAGGCGGTGGAACGGCTGCATCCAGTCACCCTGGAACAAAAAGTTGCGGTTGATGTCGAAATTGCAGCTGTCGTAGGAGTCGACCTCGGCACCGACAGCCTTCTTCACGTCGTCGCGGTTCAGGTACTCGGAGATCCAGCCCATCTGGGGGTAGCACAGGTTGCTGGTGTCCTTGCAGGGCCCACGAATGTCGTAGACGTTACGGCCGGTGCCCTGGTACGGACCAAGAAGTGCATTGTTACAGTAAATGGCAGCCGGGACGCAGCTCCAAACGCTCTGCGAGTTGTAGCAGCCCTCAATGAGCGACTGGCAGCGCGGCAGGGCATTGTCCATCGCGCGGCACTGGGACTCGTCGAGGACGGCAGGCCAGCCACCGTCACCGCAGGCCATGGGCCGGTACTGCTCGTACTGGGTGTAGGGGTCGGTCAGACCGTTGCCAATCAGGACGGACTTGAGGTTGATGTTGCGGTCCTTGTGGGACAGGATCTCGTGCGCAAACACGGGGATGTAGTGGCCAGCGTACGACTCGCCGGCGATGTGGAAGTCCTGGCGAGCATACTGGGGAAACTGCTTGAAGAAGAGCGTCAGGAGCGCATAGACGTCCTTGCCAGCCGCAACGGTGTTGCTGACAGACTGGCCAGAGTACGAGTAGCCAACGTTGACGGGCTGGTCGAGGAAGATGACGGACGCATTGGCGTTCCACGAGTGCGGGTTGTTGACGATCTTGATGTTCTCGTCAATGGCCGACGGGCCGAGCTCGAAGAACAGACCGGTCAGCGACGAGCAGCCCGGGCCACCGTTCAGCCAGAGCACGACCGGGTCGGTCTTGGGGTCGTTGCGCGACTCGAAGAACCCTGGAGAGACGAGTCAGCCGTGAACAGGAAGCACGCAGAGAGAAGGAAGGGGGGGGTTGGGGTGGGCTTACAGTAGAACAGATGCTTGTCGTTTTCCTCGTCGTCGAGGTAGCCGCTGTACTGCTTGACCTTGTCGATGCCCAGCTTCGAGGGGTCGACAGCCTTGACACGAAGGTTGTAGGCGTCCAGGCTGTCGCTAGCCTTGGAGCCGCCGTCCGTCTTGACAAGAGCAGTGGGCACATCAGCGCCCTTGACGATGTAGTCCCAGTGGGTATCGGGCCGGCGGGTGTGCTTCTTGGGGCTGGAGAAGAAGGTCGCCTTCTCAAAGCCGTCGGGGACCAACCGCTTGACGTCCTCCCACAGAGCTTCGGCATCCTCCGTGAAGCCCTTGACGGCCGCCTCCAGAGCAGCAAGAGGACCAACGGCGGCGGCAATGTCCTCGCTGGTGCCCAGGGGCTTCTTGGCGTCGTCGAGAACATGCTGCTGGCCGCTCAGCGGCGACAGAATCGACGCCGAGGCCGCACCGACGAGGACGGCTGACGCGGCAAAGCGCATGGTGGGCTAGAGCAGTGGGTGACGCACAGGGGGGGGGGGGTAGGAAGGGGTGCAGGGTTGAGGAGAATTGGACGACGGGATGATGGAATGGTGGGATGACGGGATAGTGGGAAGAGAGTAGAAGGGAGATGAAGATGGAGAGAGAGAGAGAGAGAGAGAGAGAGAGAGAGAGAGGGAAAGAGGGGACAAAGAGGTGCTGAGCTCAAACCCGCAGGATCCAAGGCAGCTACGACCAAGCGTTATCTGCTCCAGCCCAATGCGCTACGTAAATGCACCTGCTGAAACGGGGCGGGTGATGGGCAGCGCCTTCCCTCCACCCTCGGCCAGGCAACGCACTGGGTGGGGACGACTCATGACTGGCTCTTGTCGCTCCTGTGACACGGTGTCCAATTAATAAAACACTGTTCCATGCACTGTACATACATACATGGCGCCTAGGAGCAGCTGCAGACTCCACTTTAAGGCCCAGCGCAAAGAAAAGCAGGCGTCATTCAGGCCCAGCGGCCCGTAGAGAGCAGGTGGCGGGGTATCTTGAGTCATTCACCGTCATTTCCCTCCTTAGTAATCGAATCTTGACGGAGCGCAACCGCTGGGGATTTGTCCAGTGGACGGCGGCCACGACACGACACGACGGACGGCGAGAGCAGCGCCTGTTCGAATTGGGGTTCCTGCATGCAGATTGACTCTTTTGCCATTTTCGAGAGGCACGCTGGGGATTTTTTTTTTCTTTTCAAACGGGGTATATATACGCTGGTTTTATCTGTGGGCGGGAGATCCATTTTCTGTCAAACAACCAAAAAGGGAAACAGAAAAAAGACCAAAAGAAAAAAACGGACTGACCCCGCCGAAAGAAGAAAAAAGAAGAAAAAAAAGAAAAAAAGAAAAAGAAAACATATATCGGAAACCCTCCCCCCCCCTCCCCCCCCCGGAGACACCACGAACCATGTCGCGCCAGATCAACCAGCCGTCGAACCAGATCAAGCTGACCAACGTGTCGCTTGTGCGCCTCAAGAAGGGCAAGAAGCGCTTCGAGATCGCCTGCTACAAGAACAAGGTTCTCGAGTGGCGCTCGGGCATCGAGACCGACCTCGACAACGTCCTCCAGATCCCCAATGTCTTTCTCAACGTGTCCAAGGGCCAGACGGCGCCCGCCGCCGAGCTGGCCAAGGCCTTTGGCCGCGACGCCACCACCGAATCCGTCGTGCTCGAAATCCTCAAGAAGGGCGAGATGCAGGTGGGCGACAAGGAGCGAGCCGCCCAGCTCGAGCGCGTGCACCACGAGGTCGTCGACATCGTGGCCGGGAAGCTCGTGGACCCGCGCACGCGCCGCGTGTACACAACCGGCATGATCGAGAAGGCCCTCGACATGCTGAGCGCACAGGCACACCAGCAGCAGGAGCAGAAGCAAAAGGAGCTCAAGGAGCAGAAGGAGCAGAAGGAGAAAGAGAGGCAGCAGCTGGACGAGGACGAGCAGCCGGCGCCAGCAGACGGTACGGCCGACAAGACGGCGGCGGCGCCGCCGCCGCCGCCCGGCACCAGCGCCGCATCAAAGGTGCCGATCTGGACGGGCGTTACCGCCACCAAGAGCGCCAAGTCCCAGGCCTTGGACGCCATGAAGGCGCTCGTGGCCCTGCAGCCCATCCCCGTCATGCGCGCCCGCATGCGGCTGCGCGTCACCTGCACCACCAGCGTGCTCAAGCAGGCCGTCAAGGGCGCCGCGGCGTCGTCTGGAAAGACCGACGGCGACGACGACGGCGGCGGCGGCGGCGGCGGCGCAGCGCACAAGAAGGCGCCCGGCACCGTCAAGGACAAGATCCTCAGCTACGTGGAGCAGGTCGAGAGCCAGGACGTCGCGGGCACGACCTGGGAAGTGACCGGCTTTGTGGAGCCCGGCGCGTTCAAGCCGCTGTCCGACTTTGTGGGCAGCGAGACGCGTGGCCAGGGCCGCATTGAAGTCTTGGAAGTGGCGGTGACAGACGACGAGTAGAGACGACCGAGGGGGAGGGGGGGCTGTTTGTCTGTGTGTGTTTTGCCGCACTGGTTGTTCTGCCCTTTCATGAGTGCATCTGCATCTGCATCTGGCGTGGCGTCATCGGAAAAAGTGCTTTTTTTTTGCCATAACGAATCATCTCTCTACATAGAAACTCTCATTGTTTCGATATATTTGCCCAGTGTCTGTCTCAACGGTTGTCTCTTGCATGTCGCTCACATAAACCACGCGCTGGTTGGTCCGCCTTGGGCGTATTTTACACTTTTTTTATTTTCTTCTTTTGTTTTTACTCCGTCTCTCTATACGAGAGCCTGCGCAAGGCCTAACAAGCAGAACAGTAGTAAAAAATAAAAAACTGAGATACACCGAAGAGGGGGCCATGTTCCCCCCCCCCCTGATACCAAACCCATGCTCCCATTTTGTTTTCTCTGTCTCTCCTCCTCGTTCTCCTCCACATAAGAAAAGAAAAGAAAAAAAGGGGAGGAACCGAAAATCGTTTGTTGCGTGCTGTTTAACCACCCTTCTTCTTGGACACACCGACAGTCCGGCCGCGACGACCGGTGGTCTTGGTGTGCTGGCCGCGGACACGGAGGCCCCAGTAGTGACGGAGACCACGGTGGGAGCGGATCTTCTTGAGGCGCTCGAGATCCTCGCGGAGCTTGGAGTCGACACCGTTGGCGAGGATCTGGCTGTCCTTGCCGTCGACGATATCGCGCTGACGGTTGAGGAACCACGCAGGGATCTTGTACTGGGTGGGCGACTGCAGGATGCTGACTATCCGCTCCAGCTGCTCGGCGGAGAGCTCACCGGCACTAATTTCAAGGAGAGTCAGTACGAAAGAAACACGCGCCATAGAGAGCAGGTCCGATGTGTGCCATGTGTCCCCCTAGTGTCTGATGAACAGAAACCGGGGTGGGCGCTTGTGTCGTCGCGAGCCGGGGAAAACAAGAGGACAAAAACATACCGCATGTTCAGGTCGATATCGGCCTTCTTGGCGACGATGTTGGCATAGCGGCGACCGCAACCCTTGATCTTGGTCAGGGCGTCTGTGGGGCGTGTCCGTGGTCAGCAACTGTGTTCCCATCCTTCGATCTCTTCTCTCTCTCTCTCTCTCTCTCTCTCGTCGTCCTCCTTTCTGCCCCTTTCCCCCCGTCATCCAATCCAAACTCAGGGAGGGGTCCAAGATGTGTACGTACAGACGACCTTCTGCTTGCCATCGATGTTGGTGTTCAACAAACGGATGATCTATCCTCCCGCAAAAGAAACCGCGTTAGCCATCTTCGCTCTCCTTCGTTTGGTTCGGCATCGTCTTCGAGTGCCGGCATTCGTCTCGTGAACCGTCGGCGAGTATGCGTCGAATAAAGACGAGTTCTTTCGGGAGGGAGGGGGGGAAATCCGGGTAGGTTGTTACGTACGAACTGGAAGTCGGCTGGGCGTCCAATGTTAGCGAACTCTGTGCGTCTCTTTGCAACGTGCTGTGCCCCCCTGGGCAATCGAGACCGCCTCGTTGCAGCCAAGTCTGTCGGGGGGAGGGCGGCGACGAGAAATGAAGACGAGACAACAAAGCAAAGATGCAAGGATGGAACAGAACGTGCACTCACTCTTTTTATCTCCAACGAGAGACATGGTGGGCAACTTCTTCGTCTGTCCGACGTGGATGTTGCTCGACCTGGTTGTTGATGGGGTAAAAGAGAGGTATCAAGAAGAGGGATGGAAAGGAAGCATCAAGAGCCAAACCCATTTTCTGCAAAAAAATTTCCCACCGCGGGTGGACCCTCGCAGGGCGCCGTGGGCGGGTGTGCGGGTTGTGGTGCGAAATTTTGCGGTTGGTGCGGGCGATCGGAAAAACATAAATGCAGGTCGGTAGGGTTGGGCCGTGGCGGCTCCCTGTTCTATCACGTGAAGAGATAGGAGTAGCGAGGTCACGTGTGTGTAGCGTCCTCTATGTTCCCGAACCTCCTCGCCTCATCCTTCACGGCCACAACGCAAGAACTTCAGAGAACTTCGGAGCCATGCTCGTTGATGCAAACCTGTCGCATTTAAAGAACTGGCGATCCGAGGTCTTTTCTAAACCAGTCTGACGAAATGCCTCATTCTTCTCGACGGCGGCCTCGCCATCGCTGCCTCGTCTAGGCTGTGCTGCGCACTCTAGGATTGCTCTGAGAGACACCTGGGTTCGACAACGCAAATAGTACTCGATCGCTTCCTGAGTCGATATGATCGTCGTTTGGTCCGGCTCCTAGATGTGGGAAAGCCCCTGAAAAGTATGCGTCTTAATGTGGTACAGAACCTCTTCAGAAAGAGCGGCCATTTCGTAGAAGAAAGGCGTAGGGCAATATTCGCGCTGGATGCCGTCTCCCCTTCTATTGTTTTATTATTCTCTTTCCTTCTTCTTGACTTCCTCTGTCAGGGCACAATATTTTTGTGAAACACAAGATGTGCACCGATCAAACGTCGCAGAACAATGCGGTAGCCCCCCGGGCATCCCCCGCTCCGACGATCCGACCTATGTTGCTACGGCAAAGTCGCGGTTGCACCATGCGCTGCTCTCTGATGCACCCCCCAGGCCACCAGGGACGGCTATGATCTGTTTCGTACATCTTGGCAATCACCGGTGCATCTCTGCTCGTCGCTCGTCGCTCACTGATGCGCTTCCGTTTTTGAGACGAAAAAAGACAGACGGGACAAACCCACTCCGATCGTGAATCTCAGCAACTGCAGCCGACGGTGGTCTTCTATTGTTGCTGTGCACGCGTGTAACTCTGCACTCATATTGCACCCCTGGGCCCTGATTCCGAGCATTCCCCGGCGTTATCTCGACATCGCTGGTAGGAAGATTGGCAAATAAAGTAGAACGCCATGGGAAAGAAAGAGAAAAGGGGAGCTTGGTATGAATGTAACAAAACAGAAAGTGGTATCTCGAATTCATTTATATACTATGGATACCCCCCCCCCTTCGCCTTCAAGGTTTAAGGGCCAAAGTAACATCCGTTCTGTGCCCTGCTGCAGCCCGCCTTGCATATCGACATAAAAAGACGCGGCCGGGCGTGAAAACAGAAAAGCGTCTCCATACCCAGAAGAGAGAAAAATAAGGAAGAAAGACCAAGAAAAGTGGCGTGACGCATGTATGTACGTGGAAAAGGAGAGGGGGGCAAAAAAAGGAAGGAAACAAATACGCCCCAAGGCCAGCTTGCTTGTCATCCAAGACAATATTTGTGGTTTTCATTTCCCCATTTATAGGGAATGAGGCGAGCCTGCGAGAGCACACCCTATGTTGCGGGAACAGCGATAATTTGGACGCCAACACCGCTACCGGCCGCCGCAGAAGCAGCAGCAGTGGCAGCCGGGGCCGGAGAGGCTACGACGGCCGCGGCCGCAGCAACGGCCGCAAAGGTCGAGGCGGCTGCCACGGACGTGGCGGCCGAAGAGGTGGCTGCAGAGCTGGATGTGGAGCTGGTGGTAGTGGAAGCCGCCTCACTCGAAGTCGTCGCAGTAGAAGTGGCCGTCGTGGTTGTGAGAGACGACGCCACGCCCCCGAGCACGGCGGCGGCGGCGGAGTTGAGGGTCGATGCACTACCGAGAGAGAGGCCGCTGAGCTCCAGGGCGGCAATGGCCTCGGCCTGGATCAGGGCCGACTGCAGGTCGAACAGGGACTGCTTGTTCTTGCTGTAGAGCTGACAGTCGCTGCTGAACTGCGTAATGTCCTCGATGATGAGGCTTTTTTGGTCGGGCAGGATGATGCTAGCGGGGTCGGCCATGACCTGAGCGTTGGGCAGGCTGGGCGCCTTGGAACCGTACGGGAGGATGACGGTCTGGCCGATCTGGCCAAAGGGGTTGCTGGTGTCGAAGGCGGCCACATTGCCCGACGAGGACGAGGATGAAGATGCAGAGGCAGCAGCAGAGGCCGATGCAGAAGAGACGACCGACGCCACCACGGCGGACGGCAGAGCCGTGCCATTGGCGCCCAGGAGACCGGCAAGGTCGAGGGTCGGCTGCGCAGCACCGATGGTCACGGGGTTGGCTGCTGTGACCATGATGACCACAGAGCTATCGCGCTTCCCATTGTCGGCCAGGAGCTGGTTGACCATGTAGCGGGTGTTGCGGCCCTTGCTGCCGCTTCGGAGGTCAATGACTTGCGTCACCGTGACAATGATTGTGTTCTAGAGAGAGACAGAAGGGGGGAGAGAAAGCAATATTAGTACGATGCGAAACGGCTTCGGATGAGGTAGGAAAGCTATCTCGGAGAGGAGAGGGAGGAGAGAGGAATAAAGAAAAGGGCAACCTACGACTTGCGAGAAGCGGGCTCTAAAGTGGTTGACGCGAATGTTGTTCTTGATGGTCTCGACCTCCTGGATGAGGGCGAGCTCGGCCTGCACAAGGGCAGAGAACTCCTGCTCTGCAAGAAGAGCCAGCTGGCTGACGAGATCCAGGTTCTCCTCGACAATGGTCACCTGGGGCTGTATAACCGTCTGCTGGATAATCACAGTGGTGTCCTTGTTGCCCCGCTGAGCCTTGGCACGAGGAGCAACCACACGGCGGCCGACAGCCGCAGCGCCGTGGTGTATGGGTGCAGGGGCTGGTTTTTTTGGTCCGGTTAGCAAGGCATTTTGTAAGTACAGCAGGGAGCACGAAGAGACATCAGCAAAGCGGACAGTGGAAGACTCACCAGAAGCTGCGAGAGAGCCAAAGCCAGCCAGGGCTACCAGCGCACTTGTGAACAACATGGCTTCCGGGGAAGGGAGGTTGTGGTAGTAGAAGTAAGAAAGGGAAAAAAAGAGAGAGGAAGTTGGTTAAAAAAGGAAAATAGAGTGTGAGTGACCGAAGCACTCAAAGAGACACAAAAATAGACCTTGTCAAAAGGCCTCTTGGTTAATAAAGGATATATAAAGCAAGGGAAACCAGTCCAGGATCAATGAATGGCCAGTCAATGGCGCGTGCTGTTTTGAAGAGAACAAGAACAGAAAAAGAGGTAGAAGAAGAAGTGCAGCCTCCTAGGGGCGCCTTGAGAAGGTAAAGAAGAAGCAAAGTGAAATAAAAAGAGAAAGCGTAGCAGAATGAAGCCAAATATGAAGCAGAAATAACGCGGCCAGCAGAAGTCTGAAGAAAACGGGGAAAAGGACGATCAATGGAAAAGGGAAAGTCGTGGCGAGACACGAAGGGACCAAGAAACAAAGAAAAAAAAGAGAGGGTGAACCAGACGAGGGAAGATCACTGATGTGCAGGCTGGCTGCAGAGCAGGCAATGGGCCCCGGCATATATGTATGAAGTTCCACGCGAGCTCTCCGTTTTCCAGTATTTCACGCGCGAGCGTGCATGACGATCGATGGGCTTCGGCAGAGATCCCCCCTCCTCTCCGCCCTTTGCCCCCTTCTTTTTTTTTCATTTTTTGGACGTCGTACCAGCATCGCATCACAAACTTCACGCCCCTACCCTTTGGCGCTGTCCCCGACGTTCAACATATGTCAGTGTTTCGACTTTTCTCCATCCCACGCCCCCATGGTATTGCGAGACGGAGACAAGCTTGGCAGACCAGGAAGAAGACGAGAAGCCGGTTGCCAAGATCATGTTGGCACAGGGAGGGTTAGAGGAGGGTGCAAAACTGGAAAGAGAAAAGAGTTGGGTGACCAACGGCCCCTCGGCCTGAAGAGGGGGGGGGGGGTTAGAGTTGTGTGGAGTTCCCAGGGTGTCCGTCCAGGCAGCCAATATAGGAGACGTTCATGTCACTTCGTCCGGACCCATGTGGCCAGGCGTCCAACCAAGGGACAGAGGTCACGAAGCGGCCGAACCATGGTCAAGTGGTGTTGCTCCGCATCGGTGAGGTGAGAGGTCTCCAAAATGGACAGACCAAAGGTGCCATACAAGAGGGAAAAAAGTCGAGTCCAAAGCTGCCCGCCACCGCAACAGTGAATCGCGCAAAGCTCGTCTCGCCAGCACGGCTGTCAGTCTCGTCGTTTAGCTAAGAGGCCGCTGGACAGACAAGGGGTAGGAAAGAAGGGGGCTTCGCTCGTCGGCACACACGGCATCCGAGATCTGAAAACGAACACTGCAAGGCTAAGCTGGGGAGAGACAGACAAGCAGGGGTCGAATACAGGGGAGAGACAGAAAACAAAGAATAGAAGCTAGGAGACGGGAATGGAGGGGAGAAGAAGGTTATCGGCGTGGCGTCTTGGCCAGCCAGGGCACAAGCCGAATGCTAAGCAATACCGTAAGGTCTGGCCCGGGGCGGAGAGAGTTTGTTTGTGGTTAAGCTTGCTGTCGGCAAATGCCACCGCACAGAGCCCCAGCCGTCTCCCCCCCCTGGCCCCCGGTCGTATTTTCCAGACGTGCTTTGTTTTGCATTGAAAACTCGACACCATCAATGCGGTGTATGCAATGGGGAATGTGAAAACGAGTGCCCGAGAGGCGGGACAACAAATGAAAAAGACACAGCGAAAGAAAGAGGGGGGAAATCAAATCGATAGAAACCGATACAACCGCAAGGGGAAAGCAGTTGATCGTGGCGAAGGGCGCCCAAGGGGACCAGGACGACGCACTTGCGTATGCTTCTTGGCAGCTTTTGCCGATCTTTCTCTTCTCTTTTTTGTTGGACAGAGGCACACTGCTGGGTTGTTCTCAATGATCTGTTTTGCGGTCCAAAGTGTGAAAGAGGTCCTCCAGCGGCCCTGCAGTCTTGGCGCTGTGCACGAGCATAATAAGATAATACAGCCCCCCCCGGTCGACGCCTTGTCGGGTTCGTCGACAGATGGAGAATGGATACGGCAGTCCATGTGCGTTTCAAGAGACCGACCGCCCGGGGTAACTGCATCAAACGCTCAGCCACAATCGTTTTTAGAAAA
The DNA here is from genome assembly GCA_019925425.1 of Ophiostoma pallidulum. Classification (NCBI taxonomy): domain Eukaryota; kingdom Fungi; phylum Ascomycota; class Sordariomycetes; order Ophiostomatales; family Ophiostomataceae; genus Ophiostoma; species Ophiostoma pallidulum. The sequence continues at coordinate 20,793 of JADHKO010000096.1, read as the reverse complement.
AAGAAAAGAAAAGAAGAAGAAAATGCACCGATGCGATGCTAGCATCGTTGGAAAGGGGGGGAGGGATGCCTCCGAGGACTGTGGCAAGGTGCAGGGCGCTTCAAGGGACAGAGCAGGGAGGTGAGAAGCTTCCCCTCCCCCCAGGTTGGAAACAGGAACGGGCTGGTCTTTGAAACAACAACCGCTGGTAGTTCTCTTTTCACTGTGGACGGCCCTCCCTCCATATTGTACTGAGGCATCCAAACTGGGGGAGAGAAACCGCCAGCACAACGGCCAGGTAAGAAAGGGGTCACGTTCACCAAGTAGTTTTTTGTCCTCCTAGATCGCTTCATCCTGCCTCGTTTTGTCTCGTGGGGTAGACCCCTTTTCTTGAAGACAAAAAGCAAAGCAGTGCTGTTTCCAAAACGCTAGTTTATCCAAAAATAAAAATACAAACCCCAACTCCATTGATGCACCAATCAGACATTCAGCTTGTTGAGGCCCCAGAGCAGAGCCAGCACGCACGCGCCTCGAAGCCTTGCATCCGAAGTCCACGCGCCTGCTCTGCTGTCCGCATCGTCACGCACGGTAAGGGGCCCGCCGTCGTCGTACAGCGGGAGCCGACCGCTGCCGCTGCCGCTGCCGCTGCCGCTGCCTGCCGTGGCCAGGCCCTTTGCTGCTGCCGGTGTGGCAGCATCGCTCCGTTCGGCCGCCCCAAAAAGAACCGTCGACAACACGCGTGTTGCCCTGTGAGACTGCCAGCTCACCCATACAAAAATGGCAGACGTAGCGATGACGTCGAGGCTCTGGATTGCCATCGCCTTGGCGTTGGCGAGGCTCCCGACGACCGCATAGCCCTCCGTTGGCGACGTGTAGGTTGAGAACAGCCGCAGGCGGCCCGTGCCGTTCCCAGACAGCCATATGTGGTTGTGCAGGACGAACAGCTCGAGGGCGACCGCCCCGAGGGCCGCAGGCCACTGCAAAACGGTCGCTCGAAGCTTGCGGTGCGCGTTGCGCAGAACAGCAAAGCAAACCACCGCGGCGCTCGCGATGTAGGGATGCGATACTTGGTCGACGACAGGCGACGCCGTCGTTATGCTTGCAAAGGCAAAGAAGAAAACAAAGCAAAATATGACAACCATGGGCTGCAGTGGTTCAGTGAACTCGTTGGGGTACAGCACGGCCACCAGAAGCTGGTCCAGCCAGGACGAGGCAAAGATGGCCGGCGGCTGGCCCTTGTTCGACGAGGCTCTCCCGGCCCCGGGTCGCCGTGCCAGCTCCAGCTGCAGCTGCATCCGATCGCAGACAAAGGCAGCACGCCGTGCAACGACTGCAACAGCCATGCCCCAAAAAGGCGCGCACCATGCAAAGCAGATCGCAAGACGCATGTCTTCAATGTCCCATTTGGCACCACAGAAATAGAACCCGGCGCGGCTGGCCACCTCAAATAGGCCGTACTTGCAAGGGAACGAAAGAGCCGAGACCGAAATCGCCGCGGACATGCAGATCCTCGTCAGCAAACGATCGGGGCGGCTCCCATTGTTGTGCGACCCGATCCGCAGCGTCGTGTACGTCGCGAGAAACCAGAACGAGACGAGCCGCGTAACGGAGTAGAGGCGAGACACGCTGTTCGGGGTGCCCGACTCGAGGCCATCAAGCATCAAGGCCAGCAAGCACGGCAGAGCGTTGAGGCGGAAAAGAACCGATGCAACGCGGCGCAAGGAGAAGTCGTCTGTTCTCAAAAAGTACGACGTGTGGCCAAACGCAGACAAGAAAAGGTACGTGTTTGTGGCGAACTCGGCCCATTTGGAAATGACGAGCATCTCGGACCCATCTTGGTAGGCCAGCAGCAAGAAGGCGGCCTGCATCAAGCCCTTCCACTCCTCCGAGAGGTGGCGAGGCAGGAATTCGACCTCAAGCAGGTGCCGGACCTCGTTGGCTTCCGGTGCCGCTGCCTTGTGCAGCCGGGCACGTCGCCGACTGGCGGCGAAACAGACACCGGATGCAAGGAAAGCAAAATAAAGCCAGCTTGCACTGTACCGCTTCTCCGCTTTGGGAAGGGCATGCGAGCGATCGGCCACATAGCAGTAGAGAACCGCAAGGGCAAGGAGCGAACAGGAGAGATGGGTCGGCGAGAGTGCGCGGCCCTTGACAAGAAGAAACACGACGGGGCCGACAACGGTGGACCAAAGGCCGTACCAAAGGGCAGTCTGACCGCGTACGCGGCCCGGATATGCAACGCAGCACGTCGTCTTATAGGTGAGGCTTGTCGTCTTGCCATTTGCTGGCCGCGACAGGAGTCCGTTGCAGCGGGCGTTGAGTGGGAGGTCAATCCAGCGCTCGGCGACGGCCGCAGTGACGTACAAGCCCGTGTCCTCAAAGGCCTCGGGAACATGGAACGTCATTTCGTTGTATGCGGTAAGGATATGCGATTGGACGGATTGTGGCAAGCTGCCCAGGTAGTTGTTCATGAGCCGGATGCGCGCCGGCGAGAGGGCCTCGGCCCGGCCAGGGGAAAGCATCTCGTAGCGAGGGACCGTGACCGGCGTGAGAAAGACATGGTTTGTTTTGTCATTCTCTGCAAAGGGGCGTACGGCGTCTGCCATGGTGAGCGCTACGCGGTCCGTCGATGTTTGAAATACCTTGAGGAACCCGTCACCGGCATTTCTAGCGGCCCAGAGGCCCGCCGAGCCCACCACGACCATGTCAGGCTTCGGTGGCAGGTCGGCGCTGCTGGGTAGGGCACCCGCATTGGGGAGCCCGGGGAGCATGCGGACGAGTTCCGCGCTGAATGCGGTCGAGTTCAGCCACGGGTCCCACACGAAGTCGAGACGGACCGACTCTGCATCGACGGACAGGTCGTGGCGTGGGTTCTCTTCGACAAACGTCAAGCGCTGGAGCCTCTCCGCCGTCTGATGCTCGAGCCGTGTCAGAGCAGCAAAGAAGAGCAGGCGCGCAGTCGCGTCGCCGACAAAGAGCAGCCGCTTGCCCCCGAAGCAATCGCGGATGTCGTCCCGTGAATACTCGTGCATGCGGCAGCCGGCAGGCTCCCACCGGTCGAAAGGGCGGGCCGGTGGCAGCTCACGGCCCTCCTCCTCCAGCACGTCGAGCTGCTCGTAGGCCAGAGCCGCATCGACCTCTGGACGGGTGTATGGTGGCCAGGCGCCGTGCTTCAGCAGAGCTCCGCACCGGTACGGGTCAGCGGCGTCTGGAGCGCTCTGTCAGCATGTGCCCAGGGCCGACTGAACGCAGGGCCGGCATCGGTCATGGGGACTCACTTGACAGCGCTTGCAGGGCAAGGCCAACGCAGAACAGGGCCACAGACAGCCGGAGGACAACACTGCCGAGGCGGTCGCCGGCGTCAAAGACCCCTGAGCTGGCCGGCCGGCGGCCGGCGCGGGCGACAGAGCGCACAGCCCTGACCACACCCCGCCATGGCGTCCTCAGCGCCATTGTCGAGGGAATCTGTGCTGGTCCGGGCAGTCCGTGCCCCCCCAAGGCATCTGGCGGGTTTGGCGATGGCGAGGACTGCTGTTGCGGTGGCGCGAGAAACAAGCCTATGCAATAAAGGGGGCGCCTCAGTCTCGGTCCACGGAGCGGCAAAAGATCGGCATCGGGGGTGTTGTTGTTGACGGCGCTCGGAAGGAAGGAACGGCAGGGCCCTTGTAAGATACGATGTCGTGTCTTGTGTGGTCCTCTTGTTGGGAGGGTCGCTTGCCTCGTTCCTTCTGCAAACGCGCACGCGACAGCGGACACCAGTTCACGTGTGGAGGGAAAGAGTGACGGGCAGGTGCTTTCCTCGTTGCCGCTCCACCTTCCGTGCGAGCCAAGACCGGCCAAGAAGACAGAAAGGGGGGTCTCTTTCAGGAACTGGCAACCAGGGAGCCAACAAGTCTGAAAAAAGAAGAATAAAAAAATCATTTCCCGTTGGCGAGCATTGGAGTCGGGGGCATCTCGAAAGAGCCCATATTAATCAAACGGGACGACGACGCTCTCGCAGGCTGCAGGGGAAGCTCCTGCCGTTCGGTCCCCACTGTCCCCACATCCTCATGGACTAGCAGCGAGCTAGGTCGGAATTGCTGGGATGTGGGACGTCCCGTGTGCGTGCGGTAGGATATGTCACGTGAAGATGCCGATCCCAACCGGCGAGTTTTCTTCTTCGATTTTTTTTCCCTGACAGACAAATTTTCTCCTCCTTTCACAACATCATGAACACTTCTTGTTCTGTTTCGCGGCCGCGTTTGATCACCCCCCCGCCCCGTAGTCCGCAAGGCGATGGGATGCATGAAAACACGCCCAGGGTCGCTAGGTTTGTATCGAAGACTCTCGTCCTCGTTCTCTTTTTCCTCATCTCGTTTCCGCATTCTTTCTTTTTCTGTCCCGATTCTTTCTCTCCGTTTGTCTTCTACCAATCTCGGCCATCCGACCTTGTTTTGAATTCCTCCGGCTGGTCTTGAGTTAGGGTGCGATGCCGTCTGTTCCTTGTGGAATCAGGCGACGCGCATTAGACAAGAGCAAAACCTCCATACAGCACTATTTGAGTGCGGGACCTTCTCATGCCTCTCTGGCAAAATGGCGGTTTCTCGCAATTGAGTTGCTGTAACATTCCTTCTCTGAGCTTCCGTTGGCTGTAGCTTCTTCCCTGTAGCACCCCGTACATATTCCGTGCGCCCGTATCATGCCCAGTCCCAGTGCCGCACGGAGAATCGACGCAACCATAAAACGGGGGAAATATTGCTTGCGCGCAAGACTCATAGGGCACAAACGGTGACGAGGACTCCCGGAAGCCCGTCTGGGCCTGGCCATCGCTATCCGGAGACGTTCCTTATAGAGCAGCCCAGAACGGCTCGTCTTGAACCGGGCATAGGAAGAGAACCGGGACCGCGGTAAACAAACAAGACAGAGCTCCCAGCCAACAGGACAAATCACGGCATCTAAGATGGCGACACCTCAAGCACTCCGCGCCTTCAGATCCAAGACCGGGTGGGCGGCGGTCAAAAGGGCCGGTGAGGGGGGCAGGTTGATTGCATGTGTGAGTCTGTCGGAGACTGACATCCCGTATTACAATAGCATTTGTGCTACACACGGATACACAACAAAACCATGCTCCTACGCGACTTGAGCCCTGGGGACGCTCGAGATTCGGATGGCAATGGAGAGAAGGAAGACAAAGGACACGAAGAACAAAGATCAGGGAGGGAGGGGGGGGGGGGGGGGGGTGAGAAAAAGAAGGGGGGAAGTAAAATGAAATTGAAATAAGATCATCCACCTTTCAGACCGGGCACGCCATTCATTAAGATCGGGAGAAGATACACTAATAGCAGAAGCAGAAACAAAACGAAGCCCAAAACAAACGAACCGAAAAAGAACGGGCCCCCCGCACAGCCGTCCCTTACTGTTTCTGGCCCTCCACAAAACTCAGCGCCTCCTCCGTGGACACACATCCGATCGAGCTGGTCTTGTTCGTAAACGTCACACCGTAGCACTTGTCGGCCACCTGCACAATCTCCGGCCGGAAGGTCGTGCAGATGAACTGCGTGCCCGCGTCTTTCGAGATGGAGGACAGCAGGCTCGCGACGGCCGTGCGGTACTGCGCGTCGAGGTTCGCGTCGACCTCGTCGAAGACGACCATGGGGCTCGGGTCGGTCTGCTGGATGGCAAACACGAGACAGAGGGCGCACAGGCTCTTCTGCCCGCCGCTGAGCTGCTGCACCTTCTGCTGCTCGTCCATGTGCTTCGAGTTGAACGACACGGAGATGCCGACGCCCGTGTAGCTCTCAATGTTGCGCCGCTGCCTCGAGGGCCCTGCCGCATCGTCGTCGCCGTCGCCGTCGCCGTCGCCGTTCTCCTCTTGCCGGCCATCGCGCCGCTGGATCACCAGGCGGCCGTGGCCCGCAGGAACCAGCCGCTCAAAAATGGTGGCAAACTCCTTCGAGATCTGCTTGAACGTCCGCTCAATGGACTCGTCCTTGACACGGTCAAGATGCGCCACAAGCTCTTCGATCGATGCCTGGGACGCGTCGAGTTCTTGGCGCCGCTTCAGCAGCTGCTCCTGCTGGTTCGTGAAACTGTTGTACTGTTCAAAGGCCTTCTTGTTGACGTGCCGGTACTTCTTGAGCGCCTCCAGGACGGTCTTGAGACGCTTCGAGATCTGCGAGTGAAAAGAAAAAAAAAGGCATTGTTAGTCGTCTCCCCCTTTTTCCGTCCGTATAAATCAAAGAACAAAACGCCCCCAAAAATATAAATCGACTTACTCTGGCGGGATCCATCCGCTCGTATTTCTCAAAGGCCTCCTCCGGAAGAACACCAAGGTCCCGAATGTTCTTGGCCGCTTCGGCCAGCTGCTGTGTCAAGAGGGCGCGTCGCTGCAGGCTCTTGTCCATCCGCTTCTGGCTCTTTTCCAGGCTTGCCGCAATCTCCTGCTGCGTCTGCTCCATCTCTGTCTTTTTTGCGTGCAGCCTGTTGATGATTGTGGCCTGCTTGTCGATGTCGTTCAGCGTGTCCCGAAGTCGCGCCTCCTTCTCTGTGAGCCGCTTCTGCAGCTTCTTGAGGTCCTTCTGCGCTTCGGCATAGTTGCCGTCGCCGCCGACAGACGTCATCGTCTCAAACACTTGGCTGGTGAGCTGGTCTTCCTTCATGCGGAGGTTCTGGCGCAGGTCAACGTCGAGAATCTGCTTCTGGCGATCGATTTCGCGGCGCCGGCTGCTCGCCTCGTTGACCTGCCGCTGCAGTTCTTGGACCTCGTTGTTCAGGCTGTCCAGCTGCTGCTCTTCTGCCGACGACAGCGCCTTCTTGAACTCCGACTTCTTCTCAGCCTCGTGGGACTCGAGCGACGTGGCGTACTCCTCCATGCTCTTGTTGATGTTCTCGAGACGGTTGCTCAGCGTGTCCAGCCGCGCCCGCTCCCGCTCGAGCTGCGCCCGCTTGGCGCTCAGTTCTGCGCGGCTCGGCCCAAACCCATCTTCGAGCTGGCGCATCTGGTGCAGGACCTTTTGCTCCTCGCCACGGGCATTGGTGACCTCTTGTTCTTTCCTGTCCATCTGGCGCTTGACGTCGTCTGCCTGTGCTACCAAGCTATCGTGCTCCGTCCTCCACTTGTTCACAGAGCGGATGGCTTCGAGTCGCGACCGGGATGGGTCCACGTAGCCGCCCGTCATCGTGCCCGTCCGCTTTGTTGTATCGCCCTCGGGTGTGATTCCGTCGACTCCGTGGCTCCGACCGTACTGGGCAGCCACTGATACGCTCGGACAAACAACCGTACTGCCAAAGACGTGCTGGAAGGCCTTTTCGAACCGTCTTTCAAACTGGATCTTGTCGACGAGGGGCAGGGCGTCCTTGGCGCCTTGCGGAAAGTTGGCCTGTCGTGGGCGGAGCTGCTCCAGAGGGATGAAGGTGATGCGGCCCCCTTGTTGCCGGTACAGGGTATTGGACAGAAGGGTGCTTGTCTCTTCGTTGTCGACAACATAGTGGAAAAGACTGTTGCCAGCAATGACCTCGGCCGGGATGCGATACGCTTCATTGACCTCCATGAGATCGGCGAGAATACCGTAGGCTCCGGGAATGTCTTTTTCGCGCTTCATGCGGTCGATGGTGGCAAGACCGCGCGCAGTCGCGTTGTCCATGAGGTTGCTCAGCGTGCGGTGGGCCTTATCTCTCTCCTGCCGGGCATTGGAGATGTGCGTGTTGAGCTTGTCGTCTTCGCGGCGCAGCGCTCGTCGTTCGTCGTCGAGCCTCTGAACCTTGTCCTGTGCCTTTGACAGCTTGTCCGCAAGGGCGGTGCGGTCGGAGCCAAAGCTCTCGATGCCCTTCCACAGCTTGTCAATGTCGGCTTCGAGCGACTGAATGAGTCTCTTGGCATCCTCAATCTCTTCGGCTGCGGACACGCGGTTGGCGCGGAGTGCAGCAAGCGTGCTGTTCAACTCGGAAAGCTGGCCGTCAATCCAGCGGTCACGCTCCGTCTTGTTCCGAAACCGGTCGCCCTGGGACTGCTTGTTGAGCAAGCGTTGGCGGCGGGCCTCGGCCGCCTGGAGCGCGTGGCGGCCCTGTGCTTCGGCGGCCTTGCGCACATCCAGCTCGGGGAGAATGCGGGCCAGCTGCGCTTCCTTGGCGGAAATCTCAGCGCGGACCGCCTTCAGCTCGGTGTCGTGCTGGTTCTTTGCCCGGTCAACGGCGTTCTGGCTGTCGGCAAGGCTCTTCACCTTGAGTTCTGCCTTGGCTTTGCTGCGGGAAATGTCTCTGCAGTCGGACTCGAATTCCTGCCGGTCCATGTTCAGGATGTCGACGGACCTCTGCAGCTCTTGGAGCTCGCCCTCGATTTTGGCAATGGCCTGCTCGCCGTCGAGGAAGTGCCTCTGGTTTGCGCCTGAGTTGTCGGCGCCGTCCTGGCGTGAGCGGTCAATCTCCTCCAAGGCCTCCGTCAGGGCCACCTGGTGGTGGTGGTGGAAAGCGTATTCGAGGCAGCGGCGTTCCCGGTCTTTCTCCTGGAAGCCTCGCAGCTCTTCCTTCTCCTCCTCCAGCTCGCTCATGCGCGACCGGATGTACTCCAGCAGCTCGTCGATTTTGGCTCTCTTGTTCTCTGTCTCGCCCATGATCTTCAGAGACTCCGCACGCCGCGATTCGTAGCTTTCTGTGCCGGCGACTTCCTTGAGCAGCTTAAGACGGTCAGACTCTTTCATGTTGGTCAAGGCCGTGACGCGGCCCTGCGGGACGATGTAGTACGAGTTCTTCAGCGAGAAGCCAGCGGTGTCGAGCATGCTCATGACCTCGCTCCGCGTCGACACCTTCTTGTCCACGGCATATTCGTCTTTCCGCAGGCTGATGGTACGGCGAAGGGACACCTCGCGGTTGTTGGTCTGGAAACGGTTGTCGCTGTTGTCGAAGATGATCTCGACGTAGGCGGAGAGGACGGCGGAGCCAGAGCCCTCGTGCAGAAGAGCCTGTCGCTCCTCGCGGCTCAGCTGCGTGTAGGCATCGCCTAGGACGAAGCGAATGGCAGCAAAGAAGTTGCTTTTGCCCGAACCGTTCCGGCCGACAATGACGTTGGTTCCGGGCGAGAAGGGCTCCATGACCGTCTGGTCCTTGTAGCTAGAGGCAGCAGCAAGCCCATGTTAGGGGCAATCCAATCCGCTCCGAGGCTGCGCAGCCGAGCTGCGCAGGGCGCACACCACACGCGCGCGACGAAAACGACGTACCTCTTGAAGCCCTGGATGATGAGCTGCTTGATATACATGTTGGCGGTTGGGGGGCTGCCAACGGGCAGCGGCGCGCGTCGGGGAAGGGGACGGCCGGTTCGGGGGGCGGTGCGAGGTAGACAGAAGGTCGGCCGTCCAACAGCAGAGACCGAAGGCTGGACAGATCGGCCGTCGATGGATTCGGTTCCGTCGTTGTCGCGATTGTGGGTTCAGCGGCCGTCGTGGACTCTGGACCGTTTTTTGGCTTAATGGGGACGTCGACGCGTCGCGGGCGCAAAAGGGCACATAGGGAAAAGATGCGACAGCGCGCACGGACCAACGACAAACGACGGCGCGGGGCAGCGCCCAGGAGAAGGTACATTGGCCAGCACGCAAATCACGCCATCCCAGAGGTACCCAGCGCTGTGGGCGTTTTGGCAGTGCCTTGGAGGCAGCAGTAAACGAGAATGCATCCATATTGCGCAGAGCATTGACATACGCGAAATACGCGAAATACACGAGATAGACGGACTGCATTGAGCATCCCCCTTAAAGAAACACATTGCTCGTTTTTGATCGTAAAGAGGTTCCTGGCGAACCCGATGCTGTCTCGACAACGGCCAGGTCTTGTCGAGATCACGTGACACGCATACGGACCGAGGGACAGGTGGTTGTGTGCGCAGCGAGCCAGAGGCACAACGCGGACAAGGGCGAGAAGGCAGAGAGAGTAGCGAGACGCAGCCATCTCCATGAAGGGAAGCACAAGCGTAGGTCAATTTCAGGTTCAGTCGAGGAGAATGTCCAGCATGACGGAAAAGCAAACGGGGAGTTATCGGCCGCCGTGTTACAAGGGAGGATGTACAGTGCGAATAGCAGTACAGTGCGGTACGTGAGGGCGGCAGTAGCCTCCCGTTCTCTTTGCAGATCGACTCGGGAAGGCCGTGTGCAGTCATCCTTCGCACGGCCTGGCCAGGCCATACCCGCTGCAGCCAATCTCTGGCCAAAGATCGGATCTGTCGGTCTTGCCCCTGATTCCAGCTCTTATGCAGCGCGCGCAGGTGCGGGAAATTTATATGCTTAGGAGATGCAGACGCGCACGCGTTGCCACAGTAGGCGCCCCCTCTTAAGCATGTAAACCCGTTGGACGCGCCTTCCTTAACCTCAGGCGAGGAGACAGGAATCCGTGGTGGAGCTCGGTTTGCTGGAGCCGCGGCGTCTCATTCATCTCGACATTCCCCATGATCAGCAGACGCACCGAAATACGCCTTCCGTTCCAATCAGATTGCCCGGATCCCTTGGGAGGGGGCAGGCGCAGCCAGAGAGTCGCGGGAGCCATCCAAGTGCCCCGTGCAGTGTGGAGAACGTCATCTCTCGCTTGCATATTCGATGGGCGAGACTCGCAGCCGGTGCCGGTTTGCAACCGCCCAAATCCCTCGAGAGGTCTACGGAGTACATGTATCTGAAGAGCCGGACTTGCGACGTGCAGCGGCGGTGATGGCCCAGTGATGCGGTGATGCTAGGAGTGATTTACGTTGCTTACGTGGTTTACCGGCACGCAGCGCAAGCCCGCGTTGAGGAGACCAAGTTAGAGGTTTGTGCATCGTTCTTTCTCAACGTGTCAACACTACATCGGGAAGGAGCGCGGGGACGCGTTGTAGCGGCGCCGCATGGGGCAGTTAGTTGCTGTTGTTACTGTTGTTGCTGTTGTTGCTGTTGTTGCTGCTGTTGGCTGCTAGCTGTTGGTGGGTGGCGTTGGGTTGTTCAGGGCAAGTGCCACACACGAACGAAGGAAGGTACGGAACACCGAGCACAGAAACAGGGCAAGTGAAAGGGCAAAGGAGGAAGGATCAAGGAGGGAGGAGGGGGGAGGAAGGAGGAAGGAGACAGTCGACGAGCAAGGAAGGAACGATGGAGGGAGGGAGAGACCAAAGAAAGGGCTAACCACGAAAGAAAAAAAAAGAAGAAAAAAACCAGAAAACCGAAAAACCGAAAAAATAAAAAGAGGTGACAGAGCTTACTCGCAATTTTAGGTGGGGACAAAACCACGCTAAGACCGTGCGCGGCCGTCCCGGCTGCTGCTGTTTAGACGGGGCGAAGGGGAAGTAAAACGTGTATAAAAATACGCATTGTCATATAGACCGCCGCCCGCCCACTCTTTTCTTCTCTCTGCTGCCCTTCCGCCTTCCGCCGCCCTGACCACACACAGCAGCCCGACAGCGCGCCCGACCAATACCACGCACCCAGTCGCCACGCGCTAGCTGCCGCCTTGTGGCCAGCCACCTCTTACACTGACAGCATTGCTGCAGCAAATAAAAAGAGCACGACCAGGAGTGGCTCCCCGCCCTTTGCAGCGCTCTTCTCATTTGCGCAGAGCAGCCGCATCGCCGATTTCGATTTCGCGATTTCGAGTATATTGTCGCGCACGCCGACACCGATCGTGAGTGCAACACCCGTTTCTCATTTTTCCGGCTCCCACTTTCACCGGTTTCATCGGTTCCATCAGTTCCGTCAGTTTCGTGCTGCATTTCCATTCGTTCTCTATTTTCTTCCTTTCAACAGCTTCCTCTCTCCTTTCGCCGTCTTGGCCGCCTCGTCTGTTGACTAAGGCAAACTGGTTCTTGTAATGCACACGCCCGATTTCACCGCAGCCCTGCCACGGCTCTCGCTCCCCCTCTCCCTCTCCCTCTTACTCCTCACTCACCTGCCTCTCGGCTATTAATGTCGGCCTTGACTTCTGGCCTCAACTTCATTCTCTCCCCCGGTGACTTCTATTCAACGCTTTCCTCCCACATCTCTTACCGTCCCACCGCGGTCCTCACCTTCGCTGCCTCATCTTCATCCCTCCTCATCTCTTCTAACCTTTCCTCTCAGACGGACACACCAACAGAGCAACATCAGGCGGCCGCGAAGATTTCGATGCGGTGCGGCGCTTGATTGGCTCTTGCCACTAATCACAACAACGACATGAAATCGACAGTATGGCGTCAAGGTATGTCACGTGCGCCAACATCCTGCAGATCCAGGCCGCCCCTGCTAACATCATGCTAGACTTGATCGTTTAGTCACGTGAGTAACGCCGCCCCAACCTGCCGAGACGAGACCATCGGCTTTCTTTTGCCGTTGCCGCATGTTCCCTGGACAAGACCCCTGCTGACCCTTTCCTTGCAGCATCCTCGAGACAGGCAGCACCCGCCTGATCCGGGACACAGCCGTCAACCAGTTGGCCGACTGGCAGAAACAGCACCCCGAGGAGCTGTTCAACCTGATCGGCCGCGTTGTCCCCTATCTTCGTCACAAGGACTGGGAGACAAGGAGCACGGCGGCCAAGGCTCTGGGGAGGATCATCGAGCATGCGCCCGCGTTCGACCCCAACGCCGGGGAGGAACGTGAGGACCCCGACCAGGGCGCCAACAAAGAAGAAGATGGCATCAAAGACAGTATCACGGCCAAGCCCGAAAGCGCACCACATGATGCGCCACTGGTCAAGAGCGAGGGCGAAGACGCAAAAGGGGAGGACACAAAAGACGTCTCCTCGGCCGCCGACGAGCTCTACGACCTGGACACGCTCGACGTCCAGTCCGTTCTGAAGTACGGTCGTCAGCTGCTCCGGGGCGAGCATGTCGACCTGGCTCTTGCTGCACTCGACCCGCAAGATCGCTTAGCACATCAAAAAAAGACGCTCACCGGCCGCCTCGGCCTGTTGGGCCGCGTGTTCGAGGACGAAGAGATCCCCGTCCCCCAAGCCCTGACCGTGTACAAGGGCGCCGCCGGCGACGACAACGGTCTCCGCACCCCGCAGGAACTCTCCGGTGCGAATGGCTCCTCACGCCGCGACAACAGTGAGCCGAACGGCTCCTCGACAGCAAATGGCAGTGCCCCTGGCAGCCAGCAGCAGCCAGAAGAGACCAGCCTCAGCTCCCGGCAGCTTAATGTCCTGAAACGAAAACGGAAGCGCGAGCTCCAGAAAGCCGCCCAAGGCAAGAGTGGCTTTGGCGATCTGTCCATACGACGAAGCATGACAAACGGATCCGAAGGCTTTGGCGACGACGGCGCCGACATCGACTCGAAAAAGAACGGCAAGATCAATGAATATTTCACCCTCGACCGGCCGGCCGACGTAGACGAGGACTCAAAGGTCGTCTCCGAGTTCAAAGGCCCTGTTGTTCTCGCCAAGTCCGAGGTTGGACTCGACGAACAGCTCGAGGGCTTGGAGTGGCCGTACGAGCGTCTGAGCGAGTTCCTCAAGGTGGATCTCTTTGACCCCGTGTGGGAGACCCGCCACGGCGCCGCCATGGGTCTCCGCGAGCTTGTCCGCGTGCACGGCAGCGGCGCCGGCAGGGAGAAGGGCAAGTCGCGCAGAGAAAACGACGACCTCAGCCGCAGATGGCTTGACGACCTCGCCTGCCGGCTCTGCTGCGTTCTGATGCTTGACCGGTTTACCGACTTCAGTGCCGACACCTCCGTCGCGCCCATTCGGGAGACGGTTGGCCAGACCCTCGGCGCGGTTCTCTTTCAGGTGTCGGCCGACTTGGTGCATGCCATCTACCGCGTTCTCTTTCGGTTGGTCATCCAAGAGGACCTGGGCCTCGGAGACCATGTTTGGTCCGTTTGCCACGGCGGCATGGTCGGTCTGCGCTACGTCGTAGCGGTGCGGAAAGATCTCCTCCTGCAAGACAGCGACATGATCGATGGCGTCATCCGTGCCGTCATGAGAGGCCTTGAGGACAGCGACGACGATGTCCGCTCGGTCAGCGCAGCCACATTAATACCGATGGCCAAAGAGTTCGTCACCATGCGGCCCGGCTCCCTTGATCCTCTCATCAACATCATATGGTGGTGCCTGTCCACTCTCGGCGACGACCTGAGTGCATCGACGGGCAAGATCATGGACCTCCTCGCCATCCTTTGCGGCTTCCCAGAGGTCCTGGAGGTGATGAAGGCCTCGGCGGCGCAAGACGAAAAGCGGTCTTTCAACCAGCTTGTGCCGCTCCTCTTCCCCTTCCTGAGACACACCATCACGTCTGTCCGGCTTGCTGTTCTCAAGGCTCTGATGACCTTTGTGCAAATTAGCAGCGGCACGTCCAACAGCTGGCTGAGCGGCCGGCTTCTCCGCCTGGTGTTTCAAAACCTCATTGTCGAAAGGGACAGACAGACGTTGTCGACGACACTGGACCTCTGGGCGTCTCTCGTCCGGCGTCTGGCTGCCACCGACCCATCCACCCTCGCTGCCGAGTTCCAGCCGCACCTCAGTGCGATGGTGCAGCTCACGCTTCATCCGATCGGCATCTCGCGGAACCCGATCCCCATGAAGCCGAGCCTGTTCATGAAGCCATCCGGAGGCATGTTCGCGGCGCCGAGCAGCTGGCAGTCCAGCTCTTCGCGAAAGCCGTCTTCTCCGGAGGCGGGCGAGCGATCCGCAAAACGGAGACGGAAATCCACCCGAGACGACGATGTTGCGGAGACGTACGGCGTCCATGATGTCGACGGCGCCATCATGCAGGGAGACGTCGACGTGGTCGGCATTGAGACCATGGTGCGGACCCGAATCTCGGCAGCAAAGGCCATGGGACTGATAATGTCCCTGGTCCCGACCGTCGAGCTTGGACCGTACGACACGGCGATATTGTCTGGCCTAACGTCGCCGCACGCAACAACGCAGCTCGTCGCATGCACTATTGTCGAAGAGTACGCCAAGGACTGCGGCGGACCAGCCAGCAGCAAGCGCTTTGTCGAGCCCTTGCAGAGAATCGTCGAGAGCGAACGGCCATCGCATTATAGCGACCTGGTCAGCTTTGTCCAGAGAGTTCGGTCCCGGTGCTCGCAGCTCGTCCACATGTTCCGAGACCACGGCAAAGTGTCCGAAGCGCGGCTGCCACGTCTTGCGCCGCTGTGCCAAGGCGAGCCTGCTGCCGGTCCCGAGGCCTTCTCCATCGCCCACGCCGAGCGGGTCATCACCGACGACTACGAAAAGCTGAAGCGGATCATGGCGCCGGGACAGAGGCTCATTGCGAGCCAGCACCTGTCCGAGGCGAGAGACTCGGCGTCGGCCGCCATCAACGATGCCAAGTCGGCGAAAGAGGCTCGCGACATTCGCATCCGGGCCGCCGCTGCTTGCGCTCTCGTGGCGATGAAGATCCTGCCGAAGAAGCCCAGTCCTCTGATCAAGGCCATCATGGACAGCATCAAGACCGAGGAGAACCACGACTTGCAGGGCCGCTCCGCGAACACCATTGCCTGCCTCGTCCAGCTCTTCACCGAGTCCGGGCGCCGGGGCCCTGCCGACAAGGTGGTCGCGAACCTGGTCAAGTTCTCGTGCGTCGAAGTGGCGGAGACGCCCGAGTTCCCTGTGCATGCCAGCAAATTCAACTACATCCTCTCCATGCACAAGGAGGAAGACCGCGTCGACCATGCGGACGCGGCCAAGTGGGCCAAGGAAGCCATGGCGGCGCGCATCACACGCCGCGGCGCCAAGGAGGCGCTCGAGATTCTGTCCAAGATCTTTGGCGCCGCGGTGCTGGAAAAGGTCCCGAGCCTGCGATCGTACATGGAAGAACCGCTGCGCAGGGCCTTCACCGGCGACCTCCCTGCCGCGGCCCAGGATCCAGAACAGACATTCGGCCAGGAAATCGTCGACGCCATGTCCGTGATCCGGACCATGACGCCGACCTTTGATCCCGCCATCCACCCGTTTGTCATGGACATGGTGCCGCTCGTGATCAAGGCCCTCCACTCCAAACTGTCCGTGTTCCGCTACATGGCGGCCAAGTGCCTCGCCACGATCTGCAGCGTCATGACAGTGGAAGGCATGACGGCGCTGGTGCAGCAAGTCCTGCCGTCCATCAACAACCCGGTGGACCTGCACTTCCGGCAGGGCGCCATCGAGGCCATCTACCATCTCATCGCGGTCATGGGCGACGGCATTCTGCCCTACGTGATCTTCTTGATTGTCCCTGTTTTGGGCCGGATGAGCGATTCGGACAACGAGATCCGGCTGATTTCGACGACGTCGTTCGCGACGCTGGTCAAGCTGGTGCCGCTCGAGGCGGGCATTCCGGACCCGCCCGGTCTTTCGAAGGAGCTGCTGGCGGGCCGCGACCGGGAGCGCACCTTTATCTCGCAGCTTCTGGACCCGAAGAAGGTCGAGTCCTTCCCCATCCCGGTGGCCATCAAGGCCGAGCTGCGGTCGTACCAGCAGGAGGGCGTCAACTGGCTGCACTTTTTGAACAAGTACCACCTCCACGGTATCCTGTGCGACGACATGGGTCTCGGCAAGACGCTGCAGACAATCTGCATCATGGCCAGCGACCACCATCAGCGCGCGGAGGAGTTTGCCAAGACGGGCGCGCCCGACGTCCGACGCCTCCCGTCGCTCGTGGTCTGCCCGCCGACGCTCTCGGGCCACTGGGCGCAGGAGATCCGCACGTACGCGCCGTTCCTCTCCGTCTCCGCCTACATCGGGTCCCCCGTCGAGCGCAAAGCGCTAAAGGACGGCCTCGGCGAGACAGACATTGTCATCACCTCCTACGACGTGTGCCGCAACGACGTCGAGGTCCTCGAAAAGCACAACTGGAACTACCTGGTGCTGGACGAAGGCCATCTGATCAAGAACCCGCGGACCAAAATCAGCATGGCGGTCAAGCGGCTCCCCAGCAACCACCGGCTGATCCTGACGGGCACGCCGATCCAGAACAACGTGCTGGAGCTGTGGTCGCTGTTCGATTTCCTGATGCCCGGGTTCCTGGGCGCCGAGCGGGTGTTTATGGACCGGTTCGCCAAGCCCATTGCCGCCAGCCGCTTCAGCAAGGCGTCGTCCAAGGAGCAGGAGGCGGGCGCGCTCGCCATTGAGGCGCTGCACAAGCAGGTCCTCCCGTTCCTGCTGCGGCGCCTCAAGGAGGAGGTTCTGGAGGACCTGCCGCCCAAGATTCTGCAGAACTACTACTGCGACCTCAGCGACCTGCAGAAGAAGCTCTTTGACGACTTTTCTAAGAAGGAGTCGAAGAAGATTGCCGAGGAGGCCGGCCGCGACGACAAGGAATCGAAGCAGCACATCTTCCAAGCGCTGCAGTACATGCGCAAGCTCTGCAACTCACCGGCGCTCGTCATGCGGCCCGGCCACCGCATGTACGACGAGACGCAGCGGCTGCTGGCGCGGCAGGGGTCGAGCATCGAGGACCCGAGCCACGCGCCCAAGCTGACGGCGCTGCGGGACCTCCTTGTGGACTGCGGCATCGGCGTCGAAGGCGGCGAGGGGGACTCCAACGACCCGCTGTACCAGCCGATCAAGCCGCACCGCGCGCTCATCTTCTGCCAGATGAAGGAGATGCTCGACATGGTGCAGAACACGGTGCTGAAGAGCATGCTGCCGTCGGTGTCGTACCTGCGGCTGGACGGGTCCGTCGAGGCCAACCGGCGCCAAGACATTGTCAACCGGTTCAACAGCGACCCGTCGTACGACGTGCTGCTGCTGACGACCAGCGTCGGCGGCCTGGGCCTGAACCTGACGGGCGCCGACACGGTCATCTTTGTGGAGCACGACTGGAACCCGCAGCGCGACCTGCAGGCCATGGACCGGGCGCATCGCATCGGCCAGAAGAAGGTGGTCAACGTGTACCGGCTGATCACGCGCGGCACGCTGGAGGAGAAGATCCTGAGCCTGCAGCGGTTCAAGATCGACGTCGCGTCCACCGTCGTCAACCAGCAGAACGCGGGGCTGGCGAGCATGGACACGAACGAAATCCTCGACCTCTTCAACCTCGACGACTCGGGGCCGAACCTGCTGAGCGACAAGGCAGCCGCAGCAGCCGGGGGCGGCGGCAGCGGGCGAGAAGAAGACATGGTGGACATTGAGACGGGCGACGTGCGCCAGCCGGGCAAGAAGGCGGCGTGGCTGGAGGAGCTGGACGAGCTGTGGGACAACCGGCAGTACGAAGAGAGCTTTGACCTTGACGGGTTCCTCAAGACAATGCAGTAGGCGAGGGGCGAGGGTCGAGGGACCGGCCTGACGCCCTGACGCTCAAGCCGAGCGGATTTGGGCGGCCGCGGGTTGCCAGCCCCTTGCAGACGTTGTAAAATACTGTAACGAAGGTTTTGTGCTTTTATTTTCTTCTTGTTTCTATCTTAATTTATCACCGGTCATTTCGGGCACTATACGTTTATTTACCTTTACGACTTTGCCAGATTTTTGGCGGCAATGCAAGAAACCCTCCCCCCCTTCTCTTGAAGCTCAGCGTGAAGCTATTATCGATAAGGCTGCGGGTGGTCTCTCGATTACCCCACTTTCCGGAAGGCAACCTTTCTAGGACCTTCTGCACCCAAAGCCAGCCTTACGGGTCGAAGGAACAGACACGACCCTCGCCCTTTGAAGCCTCTCGAACCGGTCGCCGAGCAAGCCCGTAATCGATTCTGTCTCTTCTGTCTCTTGTTTTCTCTTCTTCTTCTCGGCTCGCCGTTCTTGTCAGCACCATCATCAACCATGCCTGTCGACTACAGCAAATGGGTGAGCAACGTCCGGACGGGGTGTCGTTGAAACGTCTTCTCTCTCTCTCTCTCTCTCTCTCTCTTCTGAAAGCTGACAGCCTCGGCCGGCAGGACAATCTCGAGCTCAGCGACGACTCCGACATTGAGGTCCACCCCAACGTCGACAAGCGGTCCTTCATCCGCGCCAAGCAGAACCAGATCCACCTCGAGCGCCAGCAGCGCCGCCACCACATCGAGACGCTCAAGTACGAGCGGCAGGTCAACGATGGCCTCGCCGCGCGCATCGCCGGCCTGCTGACGGCGCTGCGCGCCCACAAGGACGAGGCGCGCGCGTCGCCCACGGCGGCCGGCGAGGTGGCGTTCCGCGCCGTCATGGCGAGCGCCAGCCAGCTGGCGAGCCCCGACGACGACCGCCCGCCGAAGCCGCCCGCCGACGTGCACGCAAATGCGGAGCAGCCGCAGTCGTACACCAAGATGATGGCGGCGCTGCTGGACCAGGTCAACAAGGCGCTCGAGGGCAAGCACCTCGAGGGCGGCGCGGCGCGGTACGACGCCATGGTCGAGGAGATCGAGGGCCACCAGAAAAAGGTCGCCGAGCTGCAGGCCCAGCTGGTGCAGAAGCTGGGCGAGCTCGAGCACGAAGAGGCGCGCAAGATCACCAGCGACGACATCCACACGGGCTTTGACAGCTCGCACGTCAACAAGTCCAAGCCCGCCGGAGAGGCCAGCGGCGGCAGCGGCAGCGGCAGCGGCAGCGGCAGCGGCAGTGGTGGGGCGGTCGAGCTGCTCAACCCCAGCTACAGGGCTTCTTCTGCGCCCGGTGCGGGCTCGGACGCCGCCCAGCAGAGCAGCAAAGGCGGTAGCAAAGGCGGCGGCGGTGGTGGCGACGAAGACGAGGACCTGACGGAGCCGACCGACCTGGCCCGCAAGTTTGCTGCCATTGCGCCCGGCAGCCACGCCGAGAGCCGGTCGTTCATCGCCTCGCACCCGGACGTCCTGTCGGAGCGGCACGAAGAGGGCATCCTCATCCTCGCGTTTGACGCCGAGATGGAGGGCCGGCAGGACACGGCGCGCCAGTGCGTGCACCAGGCGAAGCTGCTCGAGTACTGCCGCTCGCTCGGGCGCGACGGCGTGGCCCTGTTCTTCAAGCGCATCGAGACGCGCGACCACAAGGCGCACGAGCTGTTCTACGGCGACGTGCAGGACACCTACGTCAAGATCCGCACGCGCGTCAAGGAGATCCACGCGCAGCAGGCGGCGGGCACGTCCACCGAGGGCATCGAGCAGATCCAGCTGCACGCCGTCGAGCCCGGCACCGTGATCAACATCCGCATCCCGCCGCCGCTGCCGACGACGACGACGACAACGCATGCCAACGCCGACGCCGCCGCCGCCGCCGCCACCGACGTAGACCCAGACGCCGTCAAGGCGCGCCAGATCTTTGAGGGCTTTGCGCCCGAGATGCGCGCGGCGCTGGAGAGCGGCAGCCTGGACAAGGTCAATGAGGTCCTGGGCCGCATGACGGTGACCGACGCGGAAGCTCTGGTCGCCGAGTTTGGCGAGGTACGTTGTAGTCCACCCCCCCCCCTCCCCTTTCCCCCCTTCTCCGTTGTAGTCGCTGACCATGTCTTTTGTTCTTCCAGGCCGGGATTCTGAGTTTGGAGGAGGAAATCATCGACGCCACCACGGAAGAAGGGCGCGCACAGCTCAAGGAGATGGGCCGGGACGACTTTGTTGACGAGGACGGCGTGGCCACGGCGGAGCCGGCAGCAGAGAAAAAGGAGGAATACAGCGACCCCGAGTGAAAAAAAAAAAAAAAGAGAGCCGCTTTTGGGTTCTGCTGCTTTTTTTCCCCCTCCCTTGTTTCTACTTCCTAGTCATGAGCCGGGTTTTCTTATGGGTTGCACGCAGGGGACTGTTTGGGTTCCTCTCATGAGATGTGACGTGTCTGCAGTGTGTTGGGTTCGGGGTTGTTTGTATATCAACGAGTCCCAAGAAAATAAATCATTGATACTCCCCCGCGCGGGGGGGGGGGGGGGGGGGGGGGGGGGGGGGGGGGGGGGGGGGGCGGGGGCGCGGGGGGGGGGGGGGGGGGGGGGGGGCGGGGCGGGGGGCGGGGGGGGGGGGGGGGGGGGGGGGGGCCGGCCGGGCGGGGGGGGGGGGGGGC
>JADHKO010000095.1:0-111034 GCA_019925425.1 Ophiostoma pallidulum | reverse complement strand
TAATATAAAAAAAGAGAAGTAGTTACGTAATATTAATAATTAATTATAACTTTAATAAAACTTTTTTAATAAATATAAAAATAATACTATTATAATTATTAAATTATTTTAGATTTAATAGTATATAATATAAAAGTAG
This sequence comes from Ophiostoma pallidulum, assembly GCA_019925425.1. Classification (NCBI taxonomy): domain Eukaryota; kingdom Fungi; phylum Ascomycota; class Sordariomycetes; order Ophiostomatales; family Ophiostomataceae; genus Ophiostoma; species Ophiostoma pallidulum. Next base: position 110,895 of record JADHKO010000095.1, on the reverse strand, counting down.
TTTTTATTAAAACTTACCCGACTTTTTTAGTATAAAACGTCGTCGTTAATATAAGTTTTAGTATAAGTTTTAACGTAAACTTTAACGTCGTTACTAACGTAAACTTTAATATAAACTTTAACGTAAACTTTAATATCGTTACTAATGTAAACTTTAGTATAGGTTTTAACGTAAGTTTTAGTGTTATTACCGGCGTAAGCTTTAATATCGTCGTTAACGTAGGTTTTAATATAGGTTTTAACGTAGGTTTTAACGTAGGCTTTAATGTAAATTATAAACTTATAGTATTTTTTTTCTTTTTTTATATATATTATCGTTATAATAAATAATATATTTTTTTTTTTTTTTTTATTTTATAAATGTTTTATATTAGTTATAACTTATATTTTTTTTTATACTTTTTTTTTATAATTTACGTAATAATCTTTTTTTTTTTTTTTAATAAATGTTTTTTTTACGTTATATTAAATAAAATAGTATAATTAATTTAAAAAAAATAAAAAAAATTCGAAAATACTATTAAAAAAACCGTATATAAATACGTATATAAAAACACGTATAATAATAAATAAAAAAAAACGTTATTAATTATTTAAAAATTAAAACGTTTAGTTATTATAATTATATAATACGATTTAAAATAAATCGAAAGTTGTAATAATTTAAAATAGTAGTTATATAAAAAAAAGGTAAAGCGTTAAAAAGGGTGGTTAAAAATACGTAGTTTAAAAAAAAGGAGTGGTTAAAAAGTAAGGGAACGATATTAAAGGTTATAATATTTTTTAATAAGGATTCGTTATTATAAAAAAGGCGTAAAAAAAAGTAGTTTAATAAAAAGGGGGAAAGGGAGTATAATAAAAAACGGTATAATAAAAAAAAAGATAAAATAAAAAAGGAGAAGTAGTAGGAAAAGAGAGAAGTAGTAAAAAAAAGGAGAAGTGATAAAAAAAAGGAGAAATAATACGAAAAATCGAAAAGTAATATAAAAAAAGGAGAAGTGTTAATATAAAAGGGGAAAAGTATTAATACAAAAAGGGAAAAGTAGTTACGTAATATTAATAATTAATTATAACTTTAATAAAACTTTTTTAATAAATATAAAAATAATACCGTTATAATTATTAAATTATTCTAGATTTAATAGTATATAATATAAAAGTAGTTTTTATTAAAACTTACCCGACTTTTTTAATGTAATTACGTAAGCACCTCCTAAAACGGGCGGCTAACGGCGGTTTCGATCCCCGTTAACCGTTCGTTAAACTACTTAAAGGTGTTATACGTAAGAAACGAGTAAATAACTATTTCTTTTAACTTAAACGGTAAACCGGTCTCGACTACTACCTTATCCGGTGTTTTCGACTTAACTTAATAGGTTTTATTAAGTTAACGGTTATCGTAAAAACTATCGCCGGCCACGTTTAACGTTAAGTCGTTTTAAACGGCGTAATAAAATAAGTCTATACCGGGTATTTAAATAGTTCTTTATAAACTTTTTTTTAACACTAATTTAATTTTCTTTTTTAAAAACCTTTAAACTGTAACGGGGGGGGCCTAGTCGGCCCCCTTTACGCTTTTTACCTTTAACACCCGCGTATACGTAACTACGTCGCCGCCGGGTTTTAATAACGTAAAGTTAAAAGAATACTACTTAATCCGTTTATAGTTTTTACGCCTTTAATCCTTTTTTAAACTTTAACCTTAATAGTTAGTAATAATAAGTAAGTTAAAAGTTAAGGACGTAACGGGTAAAATTTAGTAGGTTAAAGCGATTAAGCGTAATAGTAAACAGTATTAAGTATTAACTACGCCTTTATTAAACGCGTCCTTTATAATTTTAAAAAACCGTTCGGTTAATTTATAAAAGGCGACGTTACCTTAACTATAACGCGGCTTTATAAGTTAACCCTATTTAAATAAAAACTTTAATAAAAAATACGTATTTAAGTAGTTTAACTTAAATAAGTTAATAAATTTAAATAACGTAAAATAAAACCGTAACCGGTTACGGTTATAAAACATGTTAACTATCCTATTTTAATAAAATAACGGCGGGTTATTATACCCGTACCGAACCCGCGCCGTTAAAACTAGCTTTTATATATTTAATTAAACGTTACGGTTTAAAATACGCCTTTAAACGTTTAAATTAAACTAACGGATTATTAAAACGTAAAGTACCGTTATTTAACTTTAACGGGCCGTTATTAAACGTTATAGTATAAATAAGTAAGTTTAAAGTAAGGTTTAAACGAGTTAAGTAAACTATATTAACCCTTTAACGTTAACGACGTTTTAACGGAGCTTATATTATACTATATATTAATATAAAACCGTATAACGTTAAAAGGTTTAAACGATATACTCGTTTAAACGTTAATAAGTTTAATCGAACTTACTAAACTTTTACTACTTAAACCTATAACGGTTTATTAACTTTAAAACACTTAATCCTTTTATCTTTAACCGTTTTTAATATTTAATCGTCCGTTACGTATATAATAAAACGCGTTACCGGCCGGCGTAATTAATTATAAAACGTTCGCTTTTTTTATTATTAAAACCGTTAACTTTAATATAAACGTTAATAACGTTAACGGTATTATTAAAAGGCGCGTTACTACTTTAATCGTTACTATTATTTTAGTCGCCGTACTCGTCCTACTCTAACTTTTTTTTAAACGTCGACGGTGTATTAACGTTTAACTTAGTTTTTAACTCGTCGTAAGTTAAAGTAGAGGGGTTTTCGGGCGCCCCCGCCTTTTTATAATCCGACGGTTCGGTATCGGACTAAAGGTTATTATAACCCGTTTAGTACGGGCCGTTTAAACGTATCTCGTTTACTTAATACGCTTTATAGTTTTAAACGGGCCGTAAAGATAAAAGGCCGTTACGGGTAACGCCGTATTAGTCGTATAGTTATTAATAGTAGTATTACGTCGACTTAAAAATAATTTAGTTTCGGTATAATAAGTTAAAATTATAGTAATACTAGAATAAGTAAACGAAAATGTAAAGGGTTATAAAACGGTTATTAAAAAAGGTTTTCCCGTTTTTAATACGGGCGTATTTAAAAGTGTAGTAATAACGGTTAATTTAGGCGTATTAAAAGGTGAAAGCGTTTTTAAATAGTATAACGAACTAGGGGAACGTTACCGAACCCGCCTTTTTTTATAAAATAAGTTTAATAAAGGTTATAACGGTTTATACTTTTTAAACCGTATTAAATAAAGTTAATAAAACACGGTATTTTTAACGGACTTTATATAAACTAATTATACCGTCCGTAATAATAAAGTAGGTACGTTATTTTGTTTAACGGTATATATTAAAAACGTTTTATAAAAGGTTATATTTAATATAAATAGTTTAACGTAAAACGTTAAAATATAACTCGTTATAAATTAACGTATTTAAATTATTACTTTAAAATATATAAACCTTTTAACTATTAAAAGGCGTTTTATTTACGGTATATATTTATATATATTTAAAACCGTTAATAACGTTAAACTTTTTAAACGCGGCTTTAATAAATAACGTATAAACGTCTTTAATTATAACTTATAAATAAAGGGTAATAGTTGAAGGGGTATAAGTAAGGCCGTTTATATAATAGTTGAACGTAGTTTACTTTATATAGGTTTAATAGTTATAACGGTACTATACGTAACGTTTATTATAAAGTACGGGTTAATTAAACGTACCGGGTTAAACGGTATAACTTTAAATTTATACGTTATACTATAACGTAACGTCGTTTATATAATAATAGTATAATAATAAAGTTAACCGGGCGTTAACGCGGTTTATAGTTATAAAGGTCGGTATATATTATTTTATAATATTAATAAAAACTTTATAACGGTTAAAGTGTACTATATTAAAAGCGTAGTTTTATTATTATTAAAACTTATAAACGAGTATAATAAAATACGTGTTAACCTTATTTTAGTTTAACGTAAAATAAGATTAAATTTAGTATATTTTTATATTTTTAATAGAAAAATAAAAGTTAAAACCGGTTAAACTATAAACTTTTAAAACGCTTTATTTTTTTAACTATTTTACCGCCCGTTACATCTTTACGGCGAACCGGACGACGTATTACGTTTATAAATATTTAATAATAACTTATTAATAACGTCCGTTATATTCGGACGTAACGTAAACATTACTTTAGTTTATAATAAAAACCCTTTTTAACGTCTTACTTTTAATATATACGACGGTATTAACGTACACTTATATAATAAAAAAATAAACGGTGTAATTAATATCTTTAAATACTATTTTAACGCTTTTAATCGTAAACGCCGTTTAAATAATAAGTATTATTACTTTTTCGTATTAAAGTTTATACTATTACGTTAATATAAATGTACGTAGTAAACGTTTTAATAACGTAACGGCCGAGCGTTCGTCTTTTACGTCGTTAACCGGGTTATTAACTTAACGTTATCCTTTTTAAAGGGGGGCACGGTAAAAAAAAGGGAAGTAAACGTATACTAATATATTATTTTACCCTTTAATTTAATTAAACGGGATTTAAAGGACGTAATAAAACGGGACGAGGCGTAACGTACTGTTTAACTTAATTATATTTAAGAGTTACGTTTATAAGTATACGTTAATAGTTATATTATATTATAAGTAATAACTCGTAAACTATTTTAAGTTAGTTTAAAAAAAAAAAAGGTCGTTAATAAACTTTATAACGTTATTAACGTTAAAAGACGTTATTAATAACGCGGCGTTCTTTATATATTAAGCGTATTAAACCGTTATATATAAATTTAAAGGCGTAAAACTTTATAACGTTATCCTTTTAAAAGTTTATTAAACGTCGATCTTATTAATTGTAATCGGTAAAAATGTCCTTTTTTTATTTAATATATTTAGTAACGGCGTTATATCTTTTCGAACGTTCTTTTAACTCGTTAAAAGACGATTTTATAATACTTATATAATATAAGTTAAGTTAAAGTAACGGTGTTTATTTTATAAATAGGTTTAGTCGTAGTCGTTAGTTTAAACGTTATATTATTTAAATAAGTAATTATAAAAGTTTTATAAGTTAAAGATTAAGAAGGCGGTGAGTGTTTACGGTAAGTTTATTATTAATAACGGGTTTATTATTAGTAACGGGTTCGGTGTCGACGTTAACGTAAGTTTTAATATTGGTTTTAACGTTATCGTTAACGTAAGCTTTAGTATCGGTTTTAATATTAGTTTTAACGTTAGTTTTAACGTAAACTTTAACGTAAACTTTAATATAAACTTTAACGTAAGTTTTAACGTAAACTTTAACGTAAGTTTTAATATAGGTTTTAACGTAAACTTTAGTATCGGTTTTAACGTCGTCGTTAATATAAGTTTTAATATAAACTTTAACGTAAACTTTAACGTCGTTATTAACGTAAGCTTTAATATAAACTTTAACGTAAACTTTAATATTATTACTAACGTAAACTTTAATATAAGTTTTAACGTAAGTTTTAGTATTATCGTTAGTATAAGCTTTAATATCGTCGTTAACGTAGGTTTTAATATAAGTTTTAACGTAAGTTTTAATATAAACTTTAATATAAATTATAAACTTATAATATTTTTTTTTTTTTATATATATTATCGTTATAATAAATAATATATTTTTTTTTTTTTTTTTTTATTTTATAAATATTTTATATTAATTATAATTTATATTTTTTTTTATACTTTTTTTTTATAATTTACGTAATAATCTTTTTTTCTTTTTTTAATAAATGTTTTTTTTACGTTATATTAAATAAAATAATATAATTAATTTAAAAAAAATAAAAAAAATTCAAAAATACTATTAAAAAAACTATATATAAATACGTATACGAAAACACGTATAATAATAAATAAAAAAAAAAGACGTTATTAATTATTTAAAGATTAAAACGTTTAGTTATTATAATTATATAGTACGATTTAAAATAAATCAAAAGTTGTAATAATTTAAAATAATAGTTATATAAAAAAAGGGTAAGGCGTTAAAAAGGGTAGTTAAAAATACGTAGTTTAAAAAAAAGGAGTAGTTAAAAAGTAAGGGAACGATATCGAAAGTTATAATGTTTTTTAGTAGGGATTCGTTATTATAAAAAAGGTATAGGAAGGGGTAGTTCGATAAAGGGGGGGAAGGGGAGTATAATAAAAAACGGTACGATAAAAAAAAAGATAAAGTAGAAAAGGAGAAGTAGTAAAAAAGGGGAGAAGTAGTAAAAAAAGGGAGAAGTAATAAGAAAAGGGAGAAGTAATACGAAAAGGGGAGAAGTAATATAAAAAGGGGAGAAGTAATACGAAAAGGGGAGAAGTGTTAATACAAAAGGGGAGAAGTGTTAATACGAAAAAGGAAAAGTGGTTACGTAATATTAATAATTAATTATAACTTTAATAAAACTTTTTTAATAAATATAAAAATAATACCGTTGTGATTATTGAATTATTCTGGATTTAATAGTGTATAATGTGAAAGTAGTTTTTATTAAAACTTACCCGACTTTTTTAGTGTGAAACCTATTACGGCCTATTGTATCGCCCGTCGTATTCGTTTATTACCGTCGTTAAACCGTTGTTAAACTATCGTTAAACCGTCGTTTTACTACGTACGTTTAAACCGACGATAAGTTAAGTTAGTACCTTACTTTAAAACTTACGTTGTACACCTTACTTTACTTTATAAATTAGTTATAAAACGCCGGCCGTTATTAATTAACGTGTATTAAACCGGAAAACGTATTTTAAAAGAATACGTTACCGGGCGTACGAACGTTTTTTATATACGTTTTAAACGTATTACACCGTAAAACCGTTATATTATAAGTTTAATAAATTTAAAAATATTTTTTTTTTAATTTATTTTTTAATTTATAAGTTTAATATATTAAATTTTATATTTAAATTACGTTTTTTATTTTTTTTATTTTTTTTTTTTTCCTTTTTTTTTTAATTTTTTATTATTTTTTTTATTTATATCCTTCCTTTTTTAAATATATATAAAAATTAATAAATATATTTTTAAACTTATAAGTTTTAAAGTATATAAAAATTAATAAATAAAAACTATTATAAATATAATTATATATTTTTAAACTTATAAGTTTAAACGTATAAAAATTAATAAACGTATTTTTAAACTTATAAGTTTAAACGTGTATAAAAATCGGTACACGTGTTTTTTAACTTATAAACTTAAGTTTTTTATATAAGTTTTAATCCGATAGGTTTAAAAACATTAAATTTTATAGTAGGTTTAACCGTAAGTTACGTTTTATATATAGGTCGTACGTAAAAGGCGGGGGAAGACTTTTTAAAAAAGTAGGGGGAGACTTTTTAAAAAAGACTTTTTTTAATCCTAAATTAAAATACATTTGTAATAAATATTAATAAAATAATAAAGACTTTAAATAATACGCCTACTTTACCACCAATTACTATATACACTTAACCTTTACTTCCTTCCCTCACCTACTCCGTATACTACTACTAGTATGTTTACCGTTACGGCCGGCACGCTTAACGCGCTACACGCCGCTTCGACACGGCTTTTATTAATATACGATATAAACGTAAACATATTTAGTAAAGCTAAGTATATAAAAGTATATATAGTAATAAATGATTCGTATTATTATAACCTCGTAAAGTGAGGAACTAAATAGGAGAAAAATGCAGTAGGCGGTAGTTGAATGCCGTGGGCCAGCATTAGTATGCCGGCCCTTATTTTTAACGTCCTACTTGTTACGGGTGCGCGTAACACCTCCCGTAGGAATATCAAGGCTGTCCCGAAGGGCCGTACCCGGGGACAGTTTTAGGGAGAACCGTAAGCCCTTATTATTATAAGACCGTAACACTTTTACGTAGTACTCGTATTATTCTTTTTTAAAAACATCCTTTACCCGTATAATCATTATACGCGTAATAAAAATAAAATACGTTTTACTTTTAACTTAAAGTAATATAGAATATTAATAAATAATAAGTAAACTAACGAATGTCCGTTTACGCATACTCAACAGCCGTAGGTTTATCCTCGTTGTCCTCCTGTTGTACCTCGTTAATACGCTGCAGCTCATCCATAACAATGTTGTGGGCGTTGCGTACGGGCCGTGTTTGGAAGAGGCGGTCCATTTGCTCGAGAGGGATGGACTTGGTCTCGGGGATAAAGAACAGCACAAAGAAAAACGAGAAAATCATAATCGCGGCGAAGAAAAAGTAGACGCCGTAGCCCATCTTCAGGAACATCTGAGGTGTGAAGCGGGAGATCAAGAAGTTCCAGAGCCAGTTGTTCGCAGCAGCCGAGGCCTGCCCCAGCGAGCGCGTGTTCTGGTCAAACATCTCACTGTTGATGACCCAGGGCGTGCCGTTCCAAGTGGGCGTGTAGATGGCTGTCCACAAGTATAGGAAGAAGATGGCAGCCACGCCGCCCGACGTCATGCCGCCGCTGTGGTTGCCAGTCTTCACCTCCATCTTCACCAGCGCGCCGATGATCCACATGCACACGGAGGCCGCCAGGCTGCCAAACATGAGTATCTTGGGTCGGCCCAGGTGGTCGATCATGCACATCAGCCAGACAAAGGTCATTATCGTCTTGACCACGCCATAGATACCCGTGGTTAGGAAGCCGCTGTTCGTGCCCGTGATGCCCAGCGTCTTGAAGACGGTCGGCGAGTAGTAGTTGATGGCGTTGATGCCGGTCGCATTCTGCCATAGAAACAGCATGCCACCCAGGAAGAAGCGCCACTGCACGGTGCTCTTGCGCAGCGCGCGGAATGGCCTGAAGAAGCCCGCGCCGACCTCGTCGCGGAAGCGAACTAGATCCTCGTCGATGTACGCCACCTCCTGCAGCATATACGTGTCTGTAGCCGGCAGCTGGCGCAGCCAGCAGAGCACCTTCATGGCCTCCTCACGCCGGCCCTTGGAGAACAGCCAGCGCGGCGACTCCGGCACCCAGAAGCTGCCGATCAGCAGCAGGCCAGCCGGGATCAGCTGCACAGCAAAGGGAATCAGCCACTGCGTGTTGTTGGACGGCAGGTGCTCGCTGATACCGTAGTTGATCCAGAACCCGACGAGGCCGCCTATCTGCCAGCCAAGTTCGTACATGCCGACGAGGCGGCCACGGATGGCCGGCGGCGATAGCTCCGATATGTAGATGGGCACCATGTTGGATGACCCACCGACACCGAAGCCGGCCAGCACACGTGCACCGATGATCACGTTGAGGCCGCGCTGGGCGTTGGCAGCCAGCATAGCACCGGCGCCAGCAATGAAGAGTACGGCAAACAACGAGAGCGACCTGCGCCGGCCAATGTAGTAGCTCGTGGCGTAGGCAGAAAGGCTGCCGAAGAAGGCGCCGGCCTGGTAGACGGAGACGATGTTGGCGGAGATCAGCGCGCGCTTAGCGGTCGAGTAGCTGTCGAGGTCGAACTCGGCGATGAACGACGGCAGAGCAATGGTAGTACCGATGAATGCTGAGTCGTAGCCGATCATGCACGATGCCCAGGATGCAATGGCTGCACAAGCATAGATGCGCCAGTTGTATACGGCACTCGGCGTTGGCCGGTCCTCTCTGAGTGAAAGGATGGTCATTGTTTTGGAAAGAAAGGGAGAAGAGAATGAATATGAACGAAGGAAGATGTGAGTTATCGAACGGTGATATAGAATAAAATTGAGATGTTGTGTAACAAGGTGCGAGAACTAGAGTAAGGAAGGGGGGGAGGGAGAGGGTAAGGGTCAACCCTGGCCGGTGCCGTTCGTTGCGATGGAGAGGACAATGCAAACGGGATGCTGGCGATGTAGGACAGACGTAATATTTATATACATGGCTGTGGCCGGGGGAAAGAGTCTCACGAGCCTAAGAAACTACACCTTGGCAGGCGGGTACGGAGTAGTGGCAGTGGTGAGCAAGCAGCGAGGAGGGTAGGTCAGGGTAGGATGGAGAAGGAGATGGGGATGCGGAGAAACATGGAGACCGGGAAGGGGGGTGGGGAGACACAAGGAAGGCATGGGGAGAGGATGGGGAGAGGACGTGGAGACGACGGGGAGGAGATAAATGATAAACGGAAGAAGAAAGGAAGAAGATATCACGGCGGGGGATACCAGAGAAGCAAGGGGGAGGGGAACGGCAGGGGATAAACAAAAGGGGCCAGGATACCGAGCGCAGGCGGAATGAAGCAGAAACAGTAAAACTGGAGCAGGAAAAAAGTATGGGAAAGAAGGGGGGTAGAGGAAAATCGGAGGAATAAAACATTAGTAAGACATTGACACACACGAAAGACGAACGACAAAAGACGAAAGCCGAAAGGCGAAGGGTACAAAGACTTAGGGAGTTGTTCTCGCGTCGTTACAGCGCGCGGAATGTTCTAAATGTTCTTCCATGGTGAAGCGAGGTTGATGTTGGTTTGTACGATCGAGAAAAAATCGAAACGCGCTACCGCTAGCAGCCGTCCCTTGGCGCACGTGCGCTGTGTCTGCCTTGTTTTTTTGAAGGTCTTCGGTGCCTTTCAGGGGTTGCTAGGCTAGCCCCGCGCACGACCCCGGATTGCACCCCGGATTCGGCACCAAGCAGCCTCCGCACTGGGTAAATACTTACCCGGTTTGTGGTACGGGATTCAGTGCGTGGCGTTGTTGTCGTAAGCTAAGAGCGTGTGCTCCGTACGGCACCAGCCACTGGGAGAAAGGACACCCGGGAGTGTGTAGGGCTCCCGAGTGAGTGTTTTACCGGTGGGTAAAGAAAAGGAAAAAGGAATGAGCAGCAGGCACGAGCAGGACATTACCATGCAGTACGACGTAAGACTGGTCGGCCGAGAAATTTGTGATTCATGGATTGCACTTGATGGGCAAGAGCAAATGGGGAGAAGGGGAGAATGGGAGCCGGGAGACGGGGAGATAGGATGGGGATGTGGGTGGAGAAGATGGGGAAGACAGGGGCAGAGAAGACGGCCGGTCTACTCTATACCCGGGGTAACAGAAAACGCGTGCAAGAGTGATGATAAGTGTTGACACTCACCCCCCCCCCCCGCGTAAAGGACAACCCGGATGGGAGAAACGTAAACCTGGCATCGTGGCTGGACTGCGAAGATTGGAAGACAGGAATACGAGAACGAGGATGCCGTCATAGACTTGGGTGTCACATTACGAGGCAGGACTGCTTTGCGATTCGGGCATTGCCAGTCTGCCCCCCTTTGGCATGATATCCTATACCAAATGCCCCATACGGAATATGCCCTTACAAACTGCCAAACTCCCCCATCATCGTGCCCAGGTTGTCACACCCAGGCGCAAAGCCCAGGTTGGCCATGAACTGCGAGCCGATGTCTGCGTCCAGCCGGTCTAGATAGTCCACCGCCGACAGGTCATCCAGCAGCGCATCATAATCTAACGCCGCGCGACCGCTTCCGGTTCCTCCGAAGTTGCTGTCGTCAAAGTTGTTGTTCTCAAAATTACCGTGGTCGGCGGCTAGCTCTGTTGTGCCTCCGGCTATTCCGGTACCCCTCGTGCCAACAAAGGACGTGGCAATCATAGGCGGATACCTTGGCGCCCCCTTCTCACGATGCTCGCCTACAGCCATGGTAGTCTGTGGCGAGACCGGCAGCGCGCGGAATCCAAACGCAGTGTCTCCAGCAGCAGTGTGGCTGCCAGTGTACACCATGGCCCCCGGTACTTGCTGCTGCCGCTGCTGCTGCTGTTCTGCTGCCTCGGGACTGGAAGGACGGTATACTGCCACTGCGACAGGCGCCACGTTGACCGTGATTGCCGGGACGGAAGCCCCTGCTACTGCGACGGTAGCCATCTTTTGGCGCAAGCTCGCGCTTGCCGTTGTCGCCGTTAGTTGTTGTCGTTGTTCCCAATACTGCTGATGCGTACCATCGTGCGGTACGTGCCAGACCGCTTCGAGGCTGTCGCCCAGTGCACACAGCCGCTGCTGCAGTGGAGGCGGCAGCAGCTTGAAGGATAGGTGCTTGACGATCGTCGCGATGCAGGGCACGAGTGTGGCCGGGGCACCGGCCGCACCAAATCGGGCGACAAACTCCTCAAGCACGTCGACGAAGAGATGCACGCGCGTCGTGTGGTCGACGGTGCTGCGATTGTTGGATACATATGGTGGGGAAGACAACGAGAGCAGCAGGTGCATCCAGACAAAGGTGATGCGCAGGACGTAGGCAGAGGGCACAGCCGCTGACACCCGCTCGGCAGTACGTACAAATGCAGAAAAGGGCATGTCGGGGCGCAGGGCCCGGTCCAGGGCGTCGCCGGCCGACACGTACATGCCTGCTTCTGCACTCCCGCCGTAATCAGAGCGTGGCATCATGGGCCGATCCTTATTTTGGTCTTGGTTCTGGTGCTGCATGAATGTATATAGGATGTGCAGCTGGTTAAATGTGGTCAGTGAGTAGGCTGGGCTGCGCTGGGACGCCGCTTCGACGTTCTCGGCACCGAACCCAGAACACGGTACCCACGGCTGCCACTCGTCGAGGCCGTCCTCGGGCACAGCGGCCGGGTATGAATGAGCCGCGTGAGCAGGCAGTGTTCCCAAGCGATGATGGTAGTGCTGTTGCTGACCTGACGAAGTGCTTACAACAGCCAGTAATGCATTCAGGATGCAGCAACCGCTCGTAACAGCCTCCACGGTGCGGTGCCGCACACCTGTCCCGTCCTCGCCCGTTTGAGATACGTAATGCGCTTCTTGCACGATCTGCTGCGACAGGGTCACCAGCACCCGTGCGGCAGTGTACCGTCGTCGGCCGACATTGACGAGGGCAAGGAGAAGTAGGGCTCGCGCGTGCTGGATATCAAACGGACCGTCGTCCAGGGGGATCATCTGCCGTGCCACGATGTAGATCCGATGTGGCGGCCATGAAGGCCACGGTGCTTCATGCTGGGACGACGCGTCGTGGAATGATGCTAGGGCCAGAACGCTCCACAGCTCTGCCACGCCTGCCGAAGACATGCCCGTGGACGAGGGCGCGGCGGCTGGTGTTGACGTTGGCGGTTCGCCTAGCTCGCGCTCGTACTGGTACACCGTCTTGAGCACGTCCTGCCGCTCGAGAATAGGAAACCAACAGTGGGTGTAGGAAAAATAGACGTCCAGTAGGCGCCAGTGGTTGGGAGGCAGCGGTAGCGGTCGTCGAGGGCTGTAGCAGTAGCGATACGGCTCATTAGCATCGTCGGGATGGCCGGTGGCGGTTCCCGTGCCGTACAGTGGTGATGGCATGGATGGATCCGTGTTTGGGACTGTGTCGGGGGCGATATTCTCAGATGGAGACCATGGATCGGCTGCGGCTGCAGGTGGTAGGTTACTGCTGCCACCGCCCGGTCCACTTCCCAGTCCGCCACCGGCTCCGCTATCGTCCGTGTCGTCAACAGACGCCGCCCGACCCGACATGGGCCGTACCCCGCCGCCGCTGAAGTCGTCCGTAGAGAGCAGTCGATTGATCTCTTTCCGTGCCCGACTCTTGTGCCACCGCCGCTGTAGCCGGTTGTGCCGTTCCAGGTCTCTTTGCTGTTGCTGGCCGCTGCGGCCGCTCGTCTCCCTCTCTGGATGGAACAGCCGCTGCGCCGCGTTGCCGCTGTGCCGGCTGAAGAGTCCGTCCAGCGCCTCAGCGCAGCCGGGCACTTCATCCAGCAGTGACGAAAGCGTTAGCTCGAGCGTGCGGATGTAGCCCGTCTGCACGCCACGCTTCTTGGGGCTCGTCTTGTACGTGCACGCGCGGTTCTGCGAGCCGCACGATGAGCACTGCGGCTGCGCGCCGTCGCACTTTTCGCGCATGGCCCGGCACTGATCGCAGGCCCGAGAGACGCGATGGCGCTTGACGGCGGTCGCAGCAGCGGGCGGATTGTTCTGTGGGTGTGGATGTGGCTGTTGTGGTGTGGCCGTTGACGATGCGACCATTTCTATGCTTGCCGCGGGTACCGTGGCTGCCGGGGTCGTGTCAGCCGTTCCAGTTGCTCCTGTCGCTGCTTCTGTTGCTGCGGTTCCTGCCATCCCCGGTGCTGTTGTCGAGGTCGATCTTGCGGCCCGCGTCCCTCGTCCCGGGCCACCTCCGCCGCGGGTAGCTCGGGGGGCCTGCTGCATTGCTCTTTCCACTATGATGACCGGTCCGCAGCTGCAGTGGATCGGCGCCGTAATACCTTCCGTTTGGGTGTTTGCAGCATCGCACCGCTGAACACGTACAGGCCGCCAGGGCCGAACGTTGTCAATCGCAGTCAGTCGCCGTCAAGCACTGGCGATCAATGTAAGTATGGAGTACAAAATATGACAGACGTGTCTAATCTGCTGTAGCCTTTTTGTTGCCTTGTTGGCGCTCCTACGTTGTCGACGGCCTTGATTAATTTCATTTTGCAATTCATCGTCCACCAACGACAGTGCTGCAAAGATTTCCAATGGTCGCTAATTACCACTGGTAAGACACCGCTATTCTGCGCTGCGGTTTGGGCCACACAAAGTCTCGTCTCTAGCGCAGTTCCGACGCTGTTCACACTGGCATTAGGGTCGAAATCTGGGGGGCTCGGTCTGGGTGCGGGGAATCCATTACGTCCTGCCTGCCAAGGGCAATGAATTCCTGCTACGTGGGAATGGGGAAATAAGGAAATAAGAGAGTGCCGGGCGGGGTGGAATTACGGAAATTATCGAATGACATACGAGGGATTTAAAGCAAGAGGCGCTGTAAATTTACTATCTTCGACACGCCAATTGCTCGTCTTGAATGGGCCTATTCCGTGATAAGCATCAACATTAATAATGTTATAAAATCGTATAGATGTTATGTAAATATATATATACAATAATATACTTTCTTACGCGACTACATTCTAACCGTTATCTATTAATAATGATTTTAATCGTGTTTTAATGGTGAAAGTACCTCTATCTTTAGTGACGTGTTTTACTTGACCTTATTGTTATATAAACACGTTGCCTTCACGCCAAAACCCTTAAAACTCCGGGTAAGAGTTTTCGCAAGTGGTCCGGGGCAATAGTGGGCTTGAGATAGCCGCTGTGGACCAGGCGCAGACCGCCTGATCCACAGCACACTGTAGCACCTGCGACCCCGACACCCAACGGCCTGCACGTACAGAGTACTCTATGTTGGCTACGACTCCCTTTTACACCTAGTCTAGTCTGAGCGTCCTTTTTCATCCAGGGACTTCGCTTCGTACAGACGCCTGTTATCAGCTGACAGTCGGGGAAGGCTGTAACTACCTCGGCACGCGCATGATGTTCATGGTCGCCGGTTGCTCGACAGATCGGTGACGAGCCCATTCCATCACTCTGCCAGGCACCTCCCACATCTCCTTATCCAGCTCGTCCACGCCACCATGGCGTCGGTGCTGTCCGGCTTGAAGCGCTCATTCGCCACGGCGTCGGCGGACTGGGAGCGACAGACGAAGAAGCCGCCGACGCAATGCCCCGAGAGCGAGAGCACGGCCAGCTCCAAAGAGGCGACAGCAGCGGCAGCCATATCAAGAACGCAGAAACAGAAGCGGTCGCCGGAGCAGCAAGACGAGCGGCCGCCCAGTCAGCTACACGGCGTCGCCCCAACGCCACCGACACCCCCCGGCCGGCTACACTTTGACGCCGACGCGTCTGTCATCCTCACTGGCGTCCGCGGCTCCGGCAAGTCCACGCTTGCCGTGATTGCGTCTACGGCCATGCGCCGCAAGATCGTTGAGGCCGACAAGGTTTTCCACGACACGCACGCGATGTCGGGCGCGGCTTTCCAGCGCGAGCACGGCGTAGCGGCGTACCGCAAGGCGCAGTCGTCGGTGTTGCAGCACGTGCTCGAGACACACAGGCGCGGCGCCATCATTGTGTGCTCGTGGATGGAACGGGACGTGCAGGCACGGCTGTCACAATGCGCGGCCACTAACCCGATCGTGCTGATCCTGCGCGACCCGGCTGCCATCCAGACGCACCTGCGCGTGTGGGACGATGCGCGCGTGCAGGACCTGGTGACGGCAAGCGGTCCCGTATTCCGCCGGTGCGCGCGCTTTGAGTTTTTCAACATCTCGGAGATGGCCTCGACGGTGGCGGCTACCGGCACGGGCGCGACGACGGCCGACGGCGGGGGTGACCGAGACGACCTCGACGCGCGCCCCCCCGCGCCGTACCTCACGCTCAAGCGCGCCGAGCGCCACTTTCTCAAGTTCCTGTCCCTCATCCTGCCGCGGGGCGCCATCCCCTTCTTCGAGTCAGCCTTTCCGCTGGCATCGCTGCTTACCGAGGAACGCCAGTTCACGTACGCGCTGTCGGTACGCCTGTCCGACTTTGCAGACGTCGACGTGGACATCGAAGAGTTGGAGGCGGGTGCTGACGCCATTGAACTGATTGTCGACAGCGTGCCCTCCTGCCATGCACACCCCTTCCCCATTCTTGCCCCCCAAGCTGCCGACAACATCAGCCGCGTTGTCAGCCTCATCCGCCGCAGCACCGTAATCCCTATCATCTACCACGTCGTGCTGCCCGACCCG
This sequence comes from Ophiostoma pallidulum, assembly GCA_019925425.1. Classification (NCBI taxonomy): domain Eukaryota; kingdom Fungi; phylum Ascomycota; class Sordariomycetes; order Ophiostomatales; family Ophiostomataceae; genus Ophiostoma; species Ophiostoma pallidulum. The sequence continues at coordinate 94,398 of JADHKO010000095.1, read as the reverse complement.
GATGCGGCCCAGAAGGACGGCAGCCAGCGGACGGCGTACCTCTCATACGTGCTGCACGGCCTCCGCTTGGCACCGGACTACGTGACGGTCGACCTGCGTCTGCCCGATGTGGACATTGCGCGCGTCCGGACGGCTGCGTGGACATCAAGAATTGTAGGGCATGTCGACGTCGAGGGATCACCACCATGCCCACCACCGCCGCCCTGGCACGACCCAGTCTGGCTGTCGTATTACAGGCGGGCCGTCGACCTCGGCTGCCACGTGGCGCGGCTGACACAACGGGCCGTTGACCTTGGTGACAACTTTGCGGTTTCGCAATTCATTCACAGCACTAAATGTGAACCACATATCCGACCCATCCCCCTCATTGCATATAACACTGGCGCCAAAGGACGCTTTTCAGCCTGCTTCAACTCGGTCCTAACGTCCGTGGTGGCTGAGCCGCCACCACCCTCAGCACCACGCGCAGCCAAGATGCAGGCAGAAAAGCCATCCAACGACGCCACCGACACAGCGTCGTGCCTCAGCGCGCGCCAAGCCACTGTGGCGCTCTACGCGGCTTTTGTCTATGAACCGATGCGCCTCTACGTCTTTGGCGCCTACGTTGACGACAGCCTGTCGCCCGCCATGCACCACGCTGCCCTCTCGGCCTGCGGCCTCCCGCACACCTATCGGCCCAACTCGACGGACTCTGTCGAACATATCCGCACGCTGCTCCACGATCCACACTGTGGCGGCGCGTCCATCGGCCTGCCATTCAAGGTGGCTGCCATCGGGCTAACACATACTCTCAGCAGCCACGCGCGCGCTGTCGGTGCAGTCAACACGCTCATACCGGTGCGGCAGCTGAATGCCGACGGTAGCATCCCTGACTACCGCCAGATCCTGACGAGTCGGAACCAGTCCGGCCCGGTACAAGCAATCTACGGTGAGAACACGGACTGGATCGGCATCCGCGCCTGCATCCGGCGTGGCCTGTCGCCGGCGAACGCGGTACGCCAGGGCAGCGTCGGACTGGTTCTAGGCGCGGGCGGCATGGCGCGCGCGGCTGTGTACGCAATGCTACAGCTAGGCGTCAAGCAGATTGTGGTGTTCAACCGCACGCGCGTGCATGCCGAGAAGATGGTGTCGCACTTTGCGGGAATGCTGGACCGCGGCGAGATGGTGCTGCTGGGCCGGCCGGCTGACGACAGTCCCGTACGTAGGACCCAAGAGACGCAATTCCGCGTGCTGCACACACAGCAGGACCCGTGGCCGACGGATTTCCGGCTGCCGACTATGATCATCTCATGCATCCCGACGCACCGCATTGGCACAGCCCCTGCACCCAACCTCACGCTGCCACCGGCGTGGTTCGGCAGCCCGACGGGTGGTGTGCTAGTGGAGCTAGCGTACAAGACGCTCCAGACTCCGCTTTTGGACCAGAGCCGGCAGCTAGCGCAACAGGGCTGGGTCAGCATGGACGGGCTGGACCTGCTGCCGGAGCAGGGGTTTGCGCAGTTTGAGTTGTTCACGGGCCGACGGGCGCCGCGTCGTCTGATGCGTGAGGAAGTGTTCCGGGCGCACAAGGACGAACAGGGCCGTTCGAACCTACCACATCTGCAGACCAGGCTAGACAACATTGTCCATCAAGAGCCGTGAGGGAAGGAAGGGGGGCCATCAGCCGAGTAGATGAGATGAAGCAAGTTGGAAGAAAAACATCGAAACTGTGCTTACTGTACAACAATTCCGCCTGCACCTACGTTTTCTTAACGACCAATGGATAGATATGGTGGTCGTGTCTTATGTCACAGATGTCTACGGGAATATCATTATGGAATTTAATCTCAGGTACACCGGCTCTCACCCCTGGACACCGTCCCCCTTTCCACAAAAGCATCTACATCTTCGGCAGCTGCATTAGGTGCGCGGCAATTGCCTTCTTGACCTCCTTTACCGGCAGCTTGTCCAGTGTCCTCCCGGTCCAGTACCGGTCTTGCTCCAGGCCTTGGTAGATGAGGGCCTCCGTACCCAGAATCACCTTCCACCCGTGCTGGCCAGCCAGCGCGCCTAGGGCCGTGAAGGGCGACGGGTTGTAGCACATTTCGAGGAGGGCACCACGTGGCTCTGCGCCGCTCGCCGTCAGACTTGCTGCCGACTTTCGCAGAAATACCTCGGTGATGGCCCGCGCCAGCTTCTCGTTCTCGCTCTGCGGCGGCAAGTCCGGCACGCAACCGACGGCCGCGCCCACGGCAGGCAGCGCATCGGCCTGTTCAACTGTAGCCACGTGGAAGATATCATCAGTGCCGAACCCGGACTGCTTCAGGTCGGCAATGACGGCCTCCACCTCGGCAGCGTCTCGGTTAACCAGGTAGATTGCGGTCACACCTAACCACTGGCGCAAGGCGTAGACAGCGCTACGCGCGGCGCCACCGCCGCCGATGATCAAGCCAGGGCGGCCACGGACTACAGTCGCTATCTCAGTCGAGGTCAGGTTCTCAACAAAGGCGTCGCGGACACCGACAGTGTCGGTGTTGGCGCCGCACAAAAGACGCCGCCCCGTGGCGGCGTCATGCTCCAGGTAGATGGTATTGCAGGCGCCGATGGCGGTAGCTTCGGGAGTCAGCTTGTCAAGAAAGGGCAGAATGGCGACCTTGTTGGGCATAGTGACGGAGGCGCCATAAAAGTCCGGGTCGCGCACGAGCCGCAAAAAGGTGTCCATGTTGGCCGAGTCGAAGCGCACTTGGCCCCAGTTAACGCCAAGGTTGCGGTAGACGACGTTGTGCAGCATGGGCGACAGCGAGGCAGCTAGCTTCTTGCCGAAGAGGTAACCATGCTTATCGAGGTGGCCTACAGCAGGTCCGTCCGTCTGTGCGTACATGTCGGCTGCCTTTGTCGTTGGAGGCGTCGTGGTTTGGGTGGACTTGCTAATGTTGAAGGGAAATGGAAGACGGGAAAGCGATGTGCTGGCGTGGTGTCGATGCAGGAGGTGTAGGGCGCAGGTGATGTAGGCGTTAGAAGTGAGGCAGATGCTGCTTCCCGTGATGGACGTATCTGTGTTGTCTGTCGTGTCTCTGCCGAACCTGCCTGGGTGTTTTGGCTGTATTGTTTGTCTTGGATTATTTTTGCTCTTCTAGTTTGCCCCCTTGTGTGCTTGTTTGTTGTGCTCTGTCTCTTGGGTTTCTTTCCTATTCCGCAACTGCCTTCCCACTCGGAAACTTAATTAGGGGTTTAAGTCACGGCCACTAGCCAAGATATATCGGCGTCGACCCAGTTCTCCTACGCCCACACACGAACTGACGCTGTGATATGGAACACTCCGTACGCGGAATAGAGGGGCTATGAACCAACTGGTTGCCGGGAAAGGAATGGGAGGGGGCACGTTCTCCGGGACGGCCTAAGCTCCGCGGCCGGGGCGCAGATGGTACAGGTACAGTGGCAGGTGGAAAAACAATACTGCACCTGGCGCCCCTAATCAGAAACCCTGAACTTGGACCTTGTATTCTTTCGAGTACGCCTGGCCTTCTGTCCGCCGGGACCGCTACCCCCTCGACGCCGGCGAAGAGCTGGCCCCACACCGCCGAACCTGAGTTGGGGAGTCCTGGTAAACGTTCTTCCAGCAATATCTCGACAAGTGGGACTGCGCGCTTTATCTGGGTTGGTTCGGTACTGGTTCTGCGCTGCTCAACTTGCCTAATTAGGAAGTACAGACTCACAGCCAAGCAGCCACGCCACTATGCCTTTACACAACCCGGTAGAAGGATGAAGCATCTCACTGATCACTGTTGCCGTCTTCTAGCAAGTTTCTGCTTGCTCGCCTAAACCCGTGTGTATCCGTATCCAGCCTCGCTCTCGCTAACGTGGGTGTAAGAGTTACTTGTAGTTGCCGATGTGCTTCCCGGGGGAGAACTATGTGCCTTGACATTTCCAGCTTCCTTTGTAGATTTCCTGAAAACATCTTGATGACTGACATTTAGTATTCTCTTACATATCGCCCCATTTTCATCAACTAATAAAAAATACCAAATATCATAACAACGTCACCACAGAGACAATCACCTCTACATACCAAACACATATCCACGGCCACCCACCATGGACTGCAAACTTGCCATCAGCTCCATGTCCCTCGGGCGGTGCTTCGCCGGACACACACTTGAGCACAAACTCGACATGGCACGCAAGTACGGCTACGGTGGCATCGAGGTATTTTACGAAGACCTGGTGAATATAGCGCAGACACTGGAGGGCGCTTCGGGTGGTAACGGCGGCACGTCCGTACCCTCCGCCGAGAGCCGCCTTGCGGCGGCTCGCTGGATCCGTGAGCAGTGCCAGCGGCGCGGCATGGTCGTCATCAGCCTCCAGCCATTTATGAACTACGAGGGCCTGCGCGACCGTGCCGAGCACGAGCGGCGCCTGGCCGAGTGGTACCTGTGGATAGCAATGGCGCAGGCACTGGGCACTGACCTCATTCTCGTGCCGTCGACGTTCCTGCCAACCGACCAGCTGCTTCCGGGGGGTTCCGTCGAAGACAGGGCGGCTGACCTGGCCGCTCTGGCCGACCTAGCCGCCGCCGCCCGCCCGATGCCGCTGCGTGTGTGCTACGAGAGCCTGTGCTGGGGCACGTATTCGCGTACCTGGGAGGACAGCTGGGCCGTCGTGGAGCAGGCCGACCGGCCCAACCTGGGAATCTGCCTCGATACCTTTAACATCGCGGGTGCCATCTACGCAGACCCGGCAGCGGCGAGCGGCATGTCGGGTGACGCCGACCAAGTTGTTGCAGCTTCCATGGCCCGGCTGCGAGCAACGGTGCCACGCCACAAGGTGTTTCTAGTGCAGCTGGTGGATGCAGAGCGCCTCGACAAGCCGTTAGTGCCCGGCCACCCCTTCTACCATTCTGAGCAGCCAGCGCGGATGAGCTGGTCGCGCAACTGTCGGTTGTTCTACGGTGAGGCCAAAGCGTACCTACCGGTGCTGGCGATTGCGAGGGCCATCTTTAACGGGGTGGGCTACCGCGAAGACTGGGTCAGCCTAGAGCTGTTCAACCGGCGGATGTCGGACACGGACGCGGGGGTGCCAGAGGAGCTGGCGCGGCGGGGCGTGGAATCGTGGCAGCGCCTACAGCGCGACCTGGGGGGTGGAATGCCGATCATTTCTGCGTCACTATGAGGGAGCTTGTTTGAGAGTGTATATTGCTTTCAGACCAGCACCCACGCTCACAGCTTGCGATGCGCCATTCCTCTATGCATCATTGGCTGAACACGGCACACTACGGGAACAGAATATGTCATACCATGACCACTTTATCCACCAATATAGCCCCCGCCGTCACAACTTGCTCTTTACCTTGAGGTGCTTGGCTGCAAACTCAAGGGCCGCCGTGTAGCCATACGCACCCAGCCCCACAATGATGGCGGCTGCCTTATCGTGAAAGTAGCTGTGGTGTCGCCACGTCTCACGCGCGTGCACCCGGCTGACGTGCAGCTCAATGAAAGGGATTTCTACGCCCAGCAGCGCGTCGCGGATGACGACACTCGTGTGTGTGAAGCCTCCGGGGTTGATGATGATGCAATCGACGCGGGGACTGGCCACGTTGCCGGCAAGTGGCGTTGTCACGAGGTGGCCGAAGCCGCCGGCCTCTTGGATGCGGTCGACAATGGCGCCCTCGTGGTTAGACTGAAAGACGTCGAGCTCGACGCCGAGGTTGTGGGCTTGGGCCTGGGCGGTGGCGACGACGTCGGCAAGAGTGGCGGTGCCATAGATGTCGGGCTCGCGGGTACCAAGCATGTTGAGGTTGGCACCGTTGATAAGGAGGATACGGCGGGCCATGGTGGTGGTGGTGGCCAGGAGTTGCGGCAATAGAGTGGGAAGGTGGGAGAGTCCGTAGGTGAGTGGGTGAGGGCGGGCGACTTATCTGGCTGGTCTGCTGGCCGTCCTTTTGATTACATTGCACCGACTCTGCCGACCAGTACAGAGAGCTACTTGGTATCTGGATCAATTGCATGTATTTCGATGCCGCTGGTTTACACCCCCGCCCGTGGGCGATACAACCATACTATAGACGGCGGAGTGGAGGAAGGGCAGGGTGGGGGGGCAGAAAGACGTGAAAGGGAAAAGCACTCTTCCGGCCAAGTGGATTAGCGGAGTAGGAGGGCTGGTGCTAAAGACGCAACCCTGTGTGCACTACGCCGATCTTCCATTGATTTGTACTGTCCGTTGCATCTCATCGTATCTCACATCTCCTCGTCAGTCGTGCCAGTCGGCTCAAGTCGGCTTGAGCGTCTAACGAATATTCCGCTTGTCGTCCGCCGACGCGGAAATGTGCCCTTGGCTTACTTGAGGTTGGCTTCGGCTACCGGCGGTCGAGAGGTGCGGCTCCCTGGCTGGGCGTAAGCTAGTAATGCTCAGGAGTGAGAGCAAGCTGGAGCTTGAGGTTGAGGTGCAGATCAAGCTCCCTCCTTCATCCATATCCTCACCCTCCTACTCACCGGTCTCCGTCGTAATCAACATAAATCGTCCTACCCTCAGGTCGACACACAACACACAATGGCCTCCTCCGGAGACCTGGGCGGCTTGTCCGACACTGACCTCCACGCCATCTACGCCTTCGCCGTGCAGCTCGCCAAGGACGCAGGGCAGAGGCTAGCCGATGGCGCCCGCACACGCATGGAGGGTGGCAGTGAGGCAGCGCCGCTCGACGCACTGGAGAAGGACAGCGCCGTAGACCTCGTGACCCGGGCGGATGAGGATGTCGAGGCGTTTGTTCGCGCCGCCATTGCCGCGCGCTACCCCACGCACAGCTTCCTCGGCGAGGAGTCGTACTCCAAGGGGGCGTCGCGTGACTACCTCGTCGCCGACACCGCCGCCGCGCCGCAGCCAACCTGGATCGTCGACCCACTGGACGGCACCGTCAACTACACGCACCTCTTTCCCATGTACTGCATATCTATCGGCTTTGTCATCGGCGGTCGGCCCGTCATTGGCGTCATCTACGCACCCATGCTCAACCAACTTTTCAGCGCCTGTCGTGGTCGCGGCGCCTGGCTCAACGAGACAACGCGCCTGCCCCTTATGCGGCACCCAACCATCCCGCCGCTGCCCGCAGACGCGCCCAGTGGCTGCATCCTCAGCTGTGAGTGGGGCAAGGACCGGCGCGACGGTCTTGGCGGTAACCTAGGCCGCAAGGTAGAGAGCTTTGCGACCCTCGCTACGGAGCGCGCCGGTCGTGGTGGCCGCGGCGGCATGGTGCATGGCGTGCGGAGCCTGGGCAGCGCGGCCATGGACTTGGCGTACACGGCGGCGGGGTCGTTTGACATATGGTGGGAGGGCGGGTGCTGGGAGTGGGACGTGGCGGCCGGGTTCGCCATACTGGAGGAGGCCGGTGGGCTGGTGACAACGGCCAACCCGCCGCCATCCAGCCAGGGGGGGGAGGGCGACTTCGCGAACGTGCCCGTGCGGCCAGCCCACCTCGGCGGCCGGCTATACCTGGCGATAAGGCCGGCCGGGCCTTCCGCCACTGAGACGGGCCGCTCGGCGCAGGAGCGTGTGGTGCGAGAGGTGTGGAAGCGCGTGTCAGCATTGGACTACACGAGGCCGGGGGTGTGATGCAGGGCGGGTGGTGGGGCGTACACGGCGGAACTAAAGACGGGGGTACAGCTACGACGGTAGTCGAGACTTGTGCCTAAATATCGGCACGTCTGCCTAGGCACAAGTCCCCCTTGGACTCGATCGATTCTTTGGCAAGGGCTCCGCAGGTATCTACGTCACTCATAAGCGCCGGGCTGGACCTGATGCTGTGCCATGTCCTGGGCCTGACCGGATCTTGCGCTTGCTATGCGCTTCATTCGCAGTTTTACCGGATAACCATAGCCAGTGTATGGCGCGATGGGTTGCGGGGAGGAGAGGGGGACAAGCAGGAAGATGGAAAAAGAAAAGGTGGAAGACAACGCAAAGGTTTGAAAAGACCGCAAGCTTTGGAAGAAAGAGTGAGGCGAGAAAGACTAAGACGAGTCGAAGCTGACGAGAGAGGATGATGTGAAAACGATGCGAAAAGACAAGAACAAAAGCTGAAGAGAAAAATGACGACAACGGTGAACAGAAAAAGAAATATCGACGAACGGGGAATTCAAATCACAGCAACACCAAGAAAAACATACGGGGTAGCGGACATCTCAGCATCGCCCACAGCACCATGCACGACAACGATACGAGGGTCATCGGCATAATGGTGCGCGTGCTGTGTTGCACCGTCCTCAGCGTGCTGTTCCGCGACACCTAGCTGCTTGACATACGCCACCTCATCCAGTGCGTTGCCGTCGTCTTTAGCAACCTGTGTTTCTTCACGCCCTTCTACTATTTGCGGAGCTGCAACATGGCCTACAGTGCCCCCGTCGTGCTTACGAAGTGCCTGTTCGTAGTCCTCGATACGACCGCCATCCCAGACCACCTCACCCTCCCCCTCAGCCACTGACCGCTACGGCGTTGTGCCCACCTTCCTCGTTATGTACACTGCCACTGTCACCTTCGACCTCAAAAATATCGCGGTGTAAACTCGCACCAATAGCCTGGTCTTTGCCGTGCTGAACAGCTTCTTCTCGAGCAGCGTCGTTACAGTGTCACCCACGACCTTGGTGCACCGGGAACGTGCCTCAGCTGCGTCGCCGTACTTGAGAGCATCGCCTCGCTAATCAGCCCGCCCATTGTCGGCCCCATCCTCGGCACCAACAGCTAATGTAGCCGTTTGCTTCCGCGACCATGAGGCTAACAGCATCTTTTGACGGTTTTGCTTTCCTCGTCAAAGAGTCTGAATAAAACACAAAATAAAAAATATCTTAATACTTGATAATGCCATAAATATATACACCTTAGAATACAACGGTTCTGAAAATATATAGCAGTGTACTATTCATCTAAAACGAGTAAGACTTTGCGGCACACACCAATCACTTTCTCCTCTTCTAATCGGCGTCCTACAAGTTGAAGGCTGATGGGCAACCCGTGGAGAAACTCAGGGTCATCTATATGCAGTAAATCAGTATTCTGACACAACACACGGGTATAAAGAAAACCAAAACACGGAAAATGTAACAAACTCGACCGAGCCTAAGAAAAGGGGCTCTACTTACATCCATCGGCCACCTTCTTATCTAGTGGACTGATAGGGGTGTATGACGGGTCTGGCCGATCGACTGCCTTGTCGACAGTCATGCCGGTTGGGAAAGACATTGCCGTGTAGTCAAGGACGTTGTAGACGCCCGTATATCCAACGTGCTCGAAGGCACCGTGCTTGACCGTGTTGAAGGGGATTGTTGGGCACAAGAGAACGTCAATCCCGGCCGCATTCCATCGATCAAGGTATTTATTCTGGAATGCTGACCGTTCCAAATGGAGTTTCCACATGTCAGCGGTGCCCAATTCCACCGCCTCACCGTACGCAGCCATCTCTGGTCGCAGTGGTTCGCCTGTTCGGTCGAGCTCGTGCTGGATCGTCTTGCCACCGTCAGCCAGAAACATGCGGGCCAGCAATTCTGTCCCAGCCGCTTGGTCAACAGGGTCCCAGTCGACAATAGTGTGGCCAGCTGCCTTGAGGCGCTCGGCTGTCGTGCGGAGGGCCCGGGTAACAGGAGGTGTCGGTTGGACAACTCCATCGTTCCAAAGGACGCCAATCTTCAGCTTCTCAGGGATGATGACGTTGGTACGCCAGGGAATTGGCAAGCACTTGGCATCGTAGAGCCAAGGCTGACCATCAAGGACGGCACGCGAGTAGGTCTCAATGTCGTCGAGACTGCGGGCGAGCGGGCCGTTGACGGACATGACGGCTTCCTGGCCAGGCATTCCCGAGCGACAGTTCCGAACTGGGAATCGGCCACCAGACGAGCGGATGGTGAATATACCGATGCATGCAGCAGGAATACGGAGGGAGCCGCCTGTGATGGGTTGAATTGTTAGCAAGTGTAGGCTAGGAGAAGATACAGGAACGCGTGAACAGAGCAAGGCGCACCAATATCAGAGCCAACACCCAGACAACTGCCCTTGAAGGCAATGAGAGCAGACTCGCCGCCTGAAGAACCACCAGGAGTGACTCCGTGATGTAGGGGGCTGACTGTGCGGCCAAATACGTGGTTAACGGTCTCGGCAATCATCATCGCCGTAGGCACATTGGTTTTGACATAGGGCACGGCGCCCGCCGCCTCGAGAATCTCGAGGAGCGCAGAGTCAGTAGCGGCAGGATCGCCGACGTGCGATGCAAAGCCAACGGTAGCGTCCAGACCCTTGATGTTGAAATTGTCCTTGAGTGACACAGGTAGGCCATGTAGGGGACCGACTGGTTTTCCAGTCTTCGCGAGGTACTCGTCACGAGCCTTCGCTGTCTCGAGAGCACGGTCGAAACAGGTTTCAGAAAGGCAGTTGAGCTGTCACCGTTAGGGACAAGAGTAGACAAACGCGGCGGATTGCAAATTAAATAAGACCAATGATATCAGATGGACAGCTCACCAGCTGCTGAGCAGCGACGGCACGCTTACAGAAAGCGCGCGTGACGGTCTCGCTGGAGAGAGAGCCGGAAGCCAGTTTTGGGATCAACTCCGTCGCCGTGGATTCGGTTATGCTCAACTCCTCCTGCGTAAACCACCCTGAAGAAGCAGGCCAGTCGGTGACATTTGTCTGCGACGGTGGGGGTAACAGGTTATCTGGTATAATCCATTCTCTGGGCAATGAGGCAGCGAGTTGTGCCCTTTTTTTTGCGGCGAGATCTTCCCAGTTGCTCATGGTGATCGAGGCGTCTATGCGGGTGCGATACTTGACTGTGAAAGAGAAAGAAAAGTGAAGAAAAGTAAGAATAAACAAGACGCGCAAGACAAAAGACAGGAGTTGTTCGGGAAGTTTTTCAAAAGGTCTGCCGCGGATGCAAAACTGTCCAAGATAAAGCCCGGACCTACGCCGTATTGATGGGGCACCGGTACGCGGAGCTCTGGTTTGGTCTCCCTCAATCAACATACGTGGAGGTGGAGTAGATAGATTGCCTTCCCAAATGGAACTAGTGCAGAGCCATGAAGCGTTTAGCGGTTTGGTGTTAAAGGTCGGTTCTTGGCGTTTCTCCAAGAGGATGGAACATGATACGAAGTGATACGACTGCTTGATCATCATGCTTGATTCCATCATCCGAGGCCGTGATGTCATGGTTTCTTATCTCTCATCGTACGGCGGATATCGCCGGGTACGGTGAAGAAGATGGGTTCGAAACTAAGATACTTATATAAAATGAAATGAAAACAGTTATGTATAATGTCAGGACGCATTTCGACACAAAAAGACTGATATTTTGATGGAGAGAAAAGAAATTGAGGAGGTACCCCCTAAAAATTTAGAAAAATCCATACGAGATTGGGGGCAGCTACCGAACGCCAGAGAATGAAACTATAAGATAGGAGAAAGAGAAGAGGAAGAGCTGATTCTTCCACGAATATACCAATCCAAAACGCCTCATTTAACGTTTGGCATAACAAATCTACCCGTATCCGTTGGCGTGGATGTAGATAACGGCTCATCAAGTACGCCGACCCGGCGCCAGTGCTCCATACACCGCGAAAGTCCACCGGGATACCTCGAGATGCCGGATATGTTACAGTTCAGCCAGTACTGGCGGACTATGGCACATTGCTCAGGCGTGTGTGCATGCATACCAGCCATGTAGGCACCGACGGCCATGTGGATGTAGAAGCGCGACGATGCCGGTGTGGCCACCAGCGCGGAACATAGCTTTTCGACGGCCGCAGCTTTGGCCGCTTCAAAAGCCAACCGATCCTCGGCGTCTCCTTCCGCTTCCGGGGTTTCCACCAGCTCGGCATTATCATCAAACGTCTGCTGCACCTGGCCAAGCACCGCCAATGCCGCCGCGCAGCGGTTCACGTTTGCGGACAGAACCCAATCACTGAGACCGGCCTGGTCGCCATCTGCACTCTGTGGCTCACCTACCCGCAGTACTTGCTCGGCAGCACGCAGACAGGCTTGCATGGGCCGTCGCGCCAGACGTGCCTTGGCAACATCGACGTACAGTGCGCATGTGTCGGCGGGCAGGCCAACGGTGGAAAAGAACTCGTCGTCCAGAAGCACTTGTCGGTGCCAATCGTCAAAGATAAGCGGTGTGTTGGCAGAGCCTCGAACGACGGAGCCGCTGACGTCAAACCAAACGAGGCGAGCCAGGATGCTCATAAGACCCGGGACGAAGGTTGTGAGGCGGCGGAGATCGGAAAGGCTATGACCGCAGTGGTAGTCAAGGAGGTAACGTGCACCATAGAGGTGGCATTGCCACTCGCCAAATGCGGTGTCGCAGACTTCGAAGACAGCAAACGTAGCAATGCCTAAGAACGCAAATGGGTTGGCGGCTTCGATGGCACGGTTGACATGAGCGAGTGCTGTCAGGCGATGGCGCACCATCCCAAGGGACTCTGCGTGTTCTTGCTGGTCGTGCAATTGCTCTTCCGGATGTTGCTGCTGCACCGCCGGTGGGTTTCGGCCCTCGAGCCGTGCCTGGATAAAGCTGCACAAGTCTGACAGAAGACCGGTTGTCTCCGGCTGTGATAGATACTGGTTTGTAAGTGTCGTCTGTGTGTCCTCCGTCGTAAGGATATGGTTACAGAGTGCCGCCAGGCGCTTGATGAGGCTGTTTTGGTCCGTCTCACACCATGACTCTGTTCCGGTGTTATGGCAACCGTTGATCGACGGCGGTGCGGTGGATATTATGGACGGGGGCGTGTGCGTCCTGTTGTCATTGTTGCTAGTGCTTCTGTATGAGGAAACAGGGGATGGCACTGGCATGTCATCCGGCGAAGAGCATGTCGGCTTGAGCGGGGTATCATCGGGAAGAGTTTGTGATGTGGGTGGCGTTGAAGGGTCTGAAGATGTCGAGAACGTGGAAGTTGGCGAGAATGACGACAATGGGGCTGAGGAAGGCGACGCAGGTAACACGGCGGGGGATGGCGGCAGGACCGAACGGGTTGCCTTTGCTCCGCGCCGGCGTTCATCGAGCCAAACCACGCGCAACGGATATCCGCCACAGGCCAATCCAGCCTCGACGCACGGCAGACACTGCGGCCGGTTCAGGTCGCACTTGAGCCCGCGAGTCTTGCATGTCACGCAATCCCGGTCCCGGCGAATGCCACGCGGCTTGCCGCGCTGGCGAGGTTGGTCACCTCGAGTGCGTTGCATGGACGACGCCATGATCAAGGCTTGAAGGCATTTGGTTGCCACGCAGATGAAATTCGATTTAGATAACCCCGGTCCCGTGGATCCTGCGTCCAGAGTCCGCGACCGCCGTCTTCAACAAAGGATCCACGAGAGACTCGGGGCTCCATCTCTCCCCTTATCTCGTGACCACACCCCCGCACGCCAAGTCGAGAGTCGGCAGTCTCCTCCACCTGAAGCGCCCCACAATTCGCGCGCACCAGGATAGGAAGCCCTTCTGTGCACCAAAATCCAAAAAGATAAGCTGAGATTTCATGTTCTGCATTGCCGATCATCGGTGATAAAAGCCGACCAAGGCGCACATCCGGTTTTCCTAACTGCATGCGGAAGGGAATCAACAGCCGCGCCTTCCCGCACGACGCGTGGAGAAAGCAAATCGGCGAGTCACGTCGGCGGCTCTTCCCCCATTTCTAAAGCGGGGATGCTGATGAGCTAAAGAGACCAGCCAATGTTGTGGGCCCATCACTTTGCTTTTTTTTTGGTCGCTCTTTTGGGTCTGCAACTCCTCAGACTCAGTCTTTTTAACTGGTATCTTCGTATCTTTGATTGCCTTCCGCTTTGAGAAAGTAATTTGAGCATCGTATCGCCAATCCTCCCACAGTGGGCATCTCACCAGATGCAGGGAGCGGGGAAGCTGGCCTCCGACAGACAACATAAGACCAGGTTCTTGACCTCTCTTGTACGATTCCAATCCGGCTGGTTCGTCTCGTCAGTCCGTCGTCGCTTCGCTTACATTGGCTTTTGCATCCATCTGCAGCACGTAACCCATCGCATCTATCACCATGGGCAGGGTTAACGACTACTTCACGGTCAAGTACCAACCGGGCGAGCGCCTTCTCGTCCAGAAGATTGACTTCTTCATTCTCACGTTCTGTTGCGTGAGCTACTTCATCAACTATGTACGTCAGTCGCTGCTATTGTGCTCATATGGTCTACAACAATCCGAATCTAATATTGCATAGCTTGATCGCTCCAACCTCACCAATGCCTACCTCTCCGGTATGAAGGAGGACCTGGGCTTTGTCGGCAACCAGCTCAACGAAATCAACACTTGCTTCACTGTCGGGTAAGCCCCTCCCCCTCTCTGCGTTTCGATTTGTCCTAATTTGTCCTATTGCTTCCGCCCATTTTCTCAATCCCCTTTACCCCTGCTTACGCCTTCAGATACGTCATCGGCCAGGTCCCGTCCAACATCGCCCTTCACTATGTCAAGCCGCGTTACTACTTTCCTACCATGATGATACTCTGGGGTGGCCTCACCATGGTCACTGCCTCAGCACAGCGCCCCCAGTCTATTATGGCCATTCGTTTCTTCCAGGGCATCTGTGAGGCCTCTACCTTTGTTGGCACTCACTACATTCTTGGTGCCTGGTACACCGAACGTGAACTTGGCAAGCGCAGCGGTATCTTCACATCTTCTGGCCTTGCTGGCACACTCATCGGTGGCTTCATCCAGACGGGCATCTACAAGTCCATGAATGGCCGCCATGGTCTCGCTGGTTGGCGCTGGCTCTTTATCATTGATGGTATACTGACCATCCCCGTCGCCATGTACGGCTTCTTTCTCTTCCCCGATACGCCGCACACTACCACAGCCTTCTACTTGAGCGATCAGGAGCGCACCCTCGCTAAGGAGCGCGTCCCTCTTATTGCTGAGCCCGAAGATGGCAGTCCCAAGAAAAAGTTAACGGTTTCGCTTGCGGTCAAGGTGCTTACCTCGTGGTATTGGTGGGGCTTTGTCATTCTCTGGATCCTTGCCGGTGAGCTCGAGTCATTCAGTTCCAACGGCTGCCTGGGCCTGTATTTGAAAAGCCACCCGACCGTCAAGTACACTGTGCCCCAGCTTAACAACTATCCGTCGGGCGTACCTGCTGTCGGCATCATGTCTACACTATTCTGGGCGACATTGACCGACTTTCTCGGTGGTAAACGGTACCTTGTTGGCTACTGGATCGGTCTCACTGGAATTTCCACATCCATTATGATCCTCGTTGCCGCGCGCCACCCAACCAGTGCTCTCTCGACGCGCGTCACGTTCGCTGCCTACTATTGGGCCGGCAGCGTGTACGCCTGCCAGGCCACCTTCTTTGCTTGGTGCAACGACGCCATGCGCTATGAGGATGCGCTTTTCCGTGGTATTGTACTGGCTGGTATGAACCTTGGCAGCAACGCCGTCAATGCCTGGTGGAGTATCATCTTCTACGGTGCATCACATGCACCATGGTTTAACGTACGTCTCTTTTTGTCCTGCGTTGTTTCTTGCTCCATTCTCCGTCCCTTGATCTAACGCTCTCAGCGCGGCATGTGGGCGATGATTGCTGTGTCCATTGCCCTATTGATTTGGTGCTTTGGCCTTCTTTACTTCCACGTCCGTGAAGAGAAGTCCCGCCGCGTCCTCGACTCGCACGATGATGAAGTCCACAACATCGACACCGTTGATGAAAAGATGGCTTCTTAGCCAATTTCCTATTAAGATGACATATAGTTTACATTGATGTTATTTATTTCAGTTGATATCATGTCAGATATGACACAGATGTTGAAGCAGAAGATAGATTAGAAATATAAGGTATTTTTGGCTTTGTGTGCTTCTGGACGGGAGGGATCACTACATTGCGTATCTTCGCTCGATTGGATGGTATGCTGTCTAATTATCCTTGCTTAGTAAAGTCTCCACAATGACCTTTCTGCCTCAGGCTTTAACGAGACCTCGTCAATTGTGGGGCCCCAGATGGCTGAAAAAAAGCCTGGTTTCCTCGGGAAGCAGAAATCGCCGTCTTCTAAACAGCAGACCCATAACGTACAGCCAAGATGGAGGGAAATGATGAAGTTCTCAGCCATGCTAGGTTCTGGGACGAACGATACTCGAATGTGGATGGAGAGGGACCGACGCACGAATGGTTCCGGTCGTTTGGTGACCTGGAAGATTTTTTTGAACAGAAGCTTTTCCAATTTCCTGGGAGACGCCCCGATGACAACCCAATGATCCTTCACCTCGGCTCGGGTGACAGTGTTCGTATTTTCCTTTACATTCTTTACATTCTTTACATTCATTATGTTTTAGGATTGGCCAGTTCTCCTTAGACTAATACTTGGCGAGGAAGGATATTCCTAGCGAGTTTGATACTCGCGGGTACAAGCGGCAGCTGTGTGTCGACTTCTCTAGCAAAGTCATACAGATTATGTCAGAGCGATATAAAGACCGTATCGGCATCAAATGGGAGAATATGGATGTTCGAGACATGGTCGGCATAGATGACAAGTCCATTGACATTGCCTTTGACAAAGGCACCCTCGATGCCATGATCCATGGCAGCCCGTGGAATCCACCAGACGATGTGAAGGATAATACGTCGAGATATCTGAAAGAGGTATTTCGAGTTTTGAAAGATGACGGCGTTTTCCTATACATCACCTTCCGGCAACCCCATTTCTCACGCCCCCTACTAAATGCGGATGGATTGTGGAATCTAGAACTCGAAGTTCTCGGGGGCAAAGATGGTGCCTTTAACTATTTTGGATGGGTTATTACGAAAACCAGCCTTTGAACGACGTCAAGTTGGACACTAGCTTTGAAATGAAGAGAAAAGTGGCCGTTCCCATGCGCGTGTCTCTTTAGATAGAAGTTGTTGCTTCAGTTGCATGCAGTCATGACGAAAATGAAAAGGCCTCAACGTCTGTCGAACAAGTCGGGATCGTTGTGTTGAAGAGCACTTGATTTATATCTTTTGACAAACGTAGCCGGGTCCAAATTTCGTTTTTTTTTGGGGGGGGGGGGTCATATTTGACGTATCCTGTTCTTATGTTCCCTTTCTTTGCCCGGTCAGCCCTTTTTCTCTTCGCATCAAACACTGGGAGGCATTTTTTTTGCTTATCTCACAGGCCTTAATGCAGCGAAATATGATGATCAGCTAAGGTTGCCTTTCTTATCAGTAGGGATCGCATTTCTACCCCAACGATCCATGCTTTGGGGTTTTCATGTGGTTACTATTGGCTTGCCCGCTTTTTATGGAGCTTGGAGGACGACCATCTCTGACCACGACCGCCGTGAAGTGCGTATTCCCTTGTTACTCTGGTAGATACAGTCTGCCATGCTCGTGGGGGCACTTTCTGCGTGCGGGGATTATCTCCTTTTAATACATATCTAACTCGTTCGTTTTCAAAGTTATTTTGGGATTGTAGTAATGAATTTTTTGAGGGGCAGGGAAGTTGGGATTTTCACTTAGTCCAACCCCTGAGCTTGTTCATTTCATCCACGGCCCGCCGAACCGCCTTCGCGTTCTCCAGTATTGTAGGCATGTCCGAGTGAAGGCAGATGCTGAATGGTTGGGCACCAAACCCGAATGTGAACGGCTCTCCTTTTTGGTCATATCCCCTGTCGAGGGCCATAGCGTTGCGTGCACGCTTCTCACAGAGTTTCGGCGTCACTGCCTGTGACTGGGTGACTGGTACCAGCTTTCTATCGGACGTGTAGTCTACGTCCACGTATAGCTCGCCCTGGAAGGCTAGTCCCAGTTGGAAACAAAGGGCAGCTTCTTCAGCTGCCCCTGCACAAGCGTACAGAGGAACCCCTGGGAAGTTGGCACAGGCGTCCAGTACGGCACGCAGAATGGCCGAGTCTCGCTGCATGACAAAGAACAGCTCGCCGTGTGGCTTGATGTGCGACAGTGGCAGCCCCTCAGCGGCTAGAATGCCTTGCAGAGCACCTACTTGGTACAGGACAAGTGAATATATGTCGGTCGGTGCAATGTCAAAGCGCCGCCTGCCGAAGCCCATCAGGTCTGGCAGTCCCGGGTGAGCGCCTGCCCGCACGCCGTGCTTTTTGCACAGCTGCGCCGTCCGCAACATGATCGAGGGGTCGCCTGCGTGGAAGCCGCAGGCAATATTTGCCGCATCAATGAGCGGCATCAGTTCCTCGTCGGGGCCCTTAAAAGGTGGTCATCAGTTATTTACTTTCTCAGTTTCCCGCGTGCCAGGCTTATCAATGCCGGTGCAATCGACTTTGTCTCAACTGGAGTGCGACGTACCATCTTCCAGCGGCCAAACCCCTCGCCCATGTCGCCATTGATCTCGTATTGGGTGGCCAGCCTGGGCATGCTATCTGATGTATGGTGCATTGCCTTTGTTCCCCGGGGACCTGAGGCTACTGATGCGGATGTAAACCATCGTGTCGATGCGAAGAGGCGCGCTGGCGAGACAAGACGAGACATCTGCGGCTAGACAATGTCTCAAGATAAGAAGTTGACGACACGAAAGAAGCACAAATAGGAACAACGACAGGAGTGACAAAGTGCCAGATTATAATATCGTTTTAGGTTTCTAGACAAGTAAAAGTACCGGCAGACAAGTTCTGCGGTTAGAGACGTTGTGATCTTTCCTTTTTCCCATTACCATCTTTTTTTATTAGTAGCTTGCTTTGAGATGTGGAGCTGTCGGGGTAGAAACTCACCATATCATTATTGGGGTAGAAATCTGGGCAAATCCTGGCCTATGTAATCAAGGCTTGTCAGTTCAAAAATACGGTGGACCACTTGCACGTATTCTTGCTGAAATAACGGTAGATATATTCCGACAAGGCTCGGAAGAAGACCGCCTACGGCATACTTCTTGCAGAGATTCCCCAGTGTTAATAAGTTGTGTTGAAAGATTTGCACTTACTGGTCCCTAATCTAGCGATCCTCGCCTCTCGCCCTTCATAGACAAAGAGTAGCAAAAGTAGTTTCTGTAGTTGAATCCCAGGCACCACTGTCGCATTCGACCACAAGACCTTTACCTAAACAACGGCCAGAGACAACTATGATGGGCTTTCAATATATCGACGCCCGAACCGAATCTACTGAGAGCTCGTCATACTGTGTGCCAACGCCACAACTGTCAGCACGGTATGGCTTCTAAGACAATACAGGCATCGTGCCCACTATTGTCAGGCCTAACGCTGGTGCCGGACGAGTTTGGCAGCTGGTCCTGTTGCCTCGATGCAATGGCAGGGCCCGGAACCAAGCGGCGAAGCTTGGAGGGACAGTCATGCATGACCGGATATATGCTGGGGAGGAGGACATCTCGAATGTTGCAGGGATTTTTGTAACACGGCAGATAAGCTTTCTTAGCGGCCCATGGCGGCTAGAGTCGATACGATTGTCGTTCATGTCTCTTGTGGTTCTTATGCGTCTATGTAGGGTGCGATCAACCACCACAGAGCCGCAATATCTTGCAACCGCCGTCCAGCACTGCAGATGCGAGACGCTGTTGTTATCGCCGTCCCATCGTTAGCCACAGCAGAACCTGCGTAGTCCATGTCGTACGCTAGCTCCTGGAGAACCCCAACTTTGTCCCTAGAGTTGCACCGTGCACTGACATTCTCTCAATCATACGTGTGATCGTACACTGTCACACATCTTCCATAATTTTTACACTATTGTAGTCATAATCGACGGCCGGTATGTCGAGTTCAAGAACATGTAACACCGTGGATGAACTAGTCGATATAACGGGGAGGGGAAACCAGACGAACAACAGAGTATATGCGTTATGAATTGAGGGCTAGGTGATATAACTATGCGTGTGTTAAGCAGAAGCCATGAGTATTGAAGCGTTAACGTTAAATGCACCAAACAAACAGACACGGATGAATAACATTTGCACAACTCGCTATCCACTCCGAGCGGACTAGCTCCACTACTCATCCTGGACATTTCGCTCCATGCCCTCCGCTACGATGCTCAGTGTCGCTCCCACGACGTGCACAATCTCAAACACCTGAATTCCCTTGCAAGTGTCCGCCCATAGCTTCAGTGCTGCCACGGTGAGCCGCCGAATCCGTTCCGGATACCATCCACGGCGACCTAGCGACTTGGCCAGGTGTGTTTCCTCAATTAGACGCTCCACCATCGACAGCAGCCGTTTCTCGTCATGTTGGAGGCCAGCCAGAAAGCTAGAGGGTGGTGCACCAGAACCCAGAGTAGTCGTTTGTACTGTGTCCTGCACCACCTCGTAGACAGACTCCAGCCAGTGTGCTAGCAGTAGTGCACAAGTGAACGTACTCAGTGCATGCTGTACGCTCCAGTGTCCAGTGCGGCCGCGGGCCACAAATGGAATACCTACCCGCACGGGGATTCGTAACGCATAGATGGCATGAAGTACCGCTTGGCTGACATGAGGCGACCGCAGTGACAACTTGGGCAGAGCTACGTCATGCTGACCAGGCCATCCACGGGCAAGCACTTCTGGATTGCGGCACCGAAGATGACCTGATGGCCCGGACAGCTTCTCGAAGCCATCTCGACCGCGCCCCTGAAACAGACCAACAGCGCTGCCACACAACACGAGTTCCGCATGCGCCAATCGGAGCATCGCTGTTGCATTAAAGGCCAGCGGACCGTGGACTGAGTTCGGATCGAGCGGGCCTGTGTCGATAGCCGAGTCCATGCCGGCCTGCCATGCATCCAGCGCTCCCGCGTACATCCCCACAATATCGGGAGGCAGCGGTAGCATTGGGGATGAGTATGACGCCGGGCGCTCTGCAAGTGTCTGCCTCTCTCGTTTGATGTGTATCACTAGAGTCTGAACTAGCAAGTAGTTCCCATACTCTCGTGCAGCGGCCTCTTTGGTCAGTCGCTGACCCATCAGAAGCTGGTGCAGGCATTCAATGAAGCGCGGTCGACGTTCCTCATGACGTCTCTCACTGCCATGTCCTTGCTGGATGGTCTTTCGTCGTTGTCGACGTCGCCGAATCTGCAGCCAGGTCGTCCGTGTCGGGGCAGCGAACTCTGCCTCGCTGTTCGGTAGCACCAAGTCCATTGCACTGCTTCTTAAGGGGTGTGGTACTTCAAAGCAGATTGTCAAAATATTCAGCACAAAGAAGGCCGAGTACAAGGTCCGCAGCCTCTCCTCACGGCGGCCCCATTGGCGCCAGGTATCACCGTCTCTCGCTTCGTAGCTTCTTGCCATTTCTGCGCTGTCTTCCTCCTCTTCCTCTTCTTCGTCCTCTTCCCTCACTAGGCCTTCTTCTTCAAAACTGTCGGTCTCATTGTGTTCTTCTTCGTCGGCCAATGTATCCCGTAGCAACTCTGTTAGCAGACTGCTCATTGCGAGCGCATCCTCCATAAGCGGACCATCCAGCCATGACATTGTCAGCACTAGTACCAACAGGGACTGCAAAAGTGCCATATCGACAGACCCATGATGGCCCGTTACCGAGGGCGCCGCTATAGCAGATCCTGCCCCTTGTGCAGATGCTTCTGTTGATGTTTCTGTTGCTGCGGTGTCCCCGAATATTGAAACATCCGCTGCTGGTGCTGGTGCTGGCGTTGGCATCTCGGCGTACCTGGGAAAACTTTTGAGCAGGCGGGCCGTACGCATGCGCCGCCGTCGCTCAAGTGCTTGCAAAATGATGGACTTGGCAACTCCGTACATGGTATAGCCGTGTGTGTGCTCAAATCCATAAAAAGATCCAGTCGCTGCCAGCGTCATTAGCAGCATCGGGTCCATATGGTCTAGTCGCGTTGTGCCCAAGTGCAAAAATGGTAAATGTGGGTGGAAGCTCCGCACAAAACTCGTTATGTACCGCGATAGAACGTAACGGCTCGGTAGCCGAAACGGCTCTTTGTGTGCTCCGCCCGTGTCCACATCTGCGCCCATGGCGTTGCTGGCATCCTCTGGTCGGCCGTATTTCTCCACAAGAGCTTCCAGTCGTGCATAAGTCCCTTGTGAAACTGCCCATGGGTTTGACGATACCAAATCGTCAGCCATGTCATCCAGCGCATCTAACGATGCACTTAGTAGGTCACCCATGTTGCCAGTTGCCTCTTCCGTGTCTTTAGGGTTCGATGTGCTTGCTCCACCCTCAATATGCTCCTCTGCCACGGCATTCCTACTACCGTCATTCGTCGCCAGAACAGCTGGAACTGTCGCACTTGAATCCTTTTGACTTTGTGCCCGGGTCTCCTCTATGATCGGATGGTGGAAGAGATGAGTCACTTCAGGTGCATCTGCCGTTGCGCTGGCACCGACCATGTATCCACCTTCTTGCCCTCCCAGGTTGTCGGAAAAGACCGGAGAAACCTCTGGAATTTGTGTCGCATAGTCCGTCGCCGGCAGCATGCCAATAAGATAGTTGCTGAGCAAGTCGGTTTCATTCGACAGAAAGTCCAAGTCGAACTCGTTCATGGCCTGATCACCAACGTCGGATGTTTCCATCATCGCACCCATTGAAGGCTCCAAGGGGTCAACCATTGA
The DNA here is from genome assembly GCA_019925425.1 of Ophiostoma pallidulum. Classification (NCBI taxonomy): domain Eukaryota; kingdom Fungi; phylum Ascomycota; class Sordariomycetes; order Ophiostomatales; family Ophiostomataceae; genus Ophiostoma; species Ophiostoma pallidulum. The sequence continues at coordinate 71,943 of JADHKO010000095.1, read as the reverse complement.
AGCATCCATTGGTACGTCCACCCCGCTTCCTGGGACCACAACCGCGATGTCCTGTCGACTCATCGCCAGAGGCGGTGCGTTCAGAGAGAACTGGCCCATTAGCCGTTGTTGCTGGGTGTAGTTTGCCACCTGGGTCACCCCCGGAGTGCCAGGATCTGGACCTCCAGAATCGCCTTGTTGGGCCACTGCATAGTGCGGCGTATGCGAGTGACCGCCGATAGACATCGACGGCACAGTCGTGTCTGAGAACGAATGTCCATTGTGGGTTGATATCGGCTGTACATTACTGCATTGTGAGAGTCGCCGATGGCGGTGCAGGAGATCCCTAGGGATGAGAAAAAGGTCAGGCTTTGCTTCGGCAAGTCCTCGGCCATCTCAGGGTCTTGCAGCGTGGCGGCCTTTCCCGGGAGCAACCTACTGTCTAGAAAACAGACGACCACAAACACAGCCAAAAGGTTTCTCTTGCGTGTCTTTTCTGTTAGCATTGGTGCTGGGAAAACGAAAGCGGCGAAAGAAGGTAAATGATACACAGGCAACAAAAGAGGACGCGCGACACATCAAGACATACGTGTCCGGAGGTGACGATCTAAGTGCTCCTGTCGTTTGAACTCTTTGCTGCAGAATTTGCACGGTTTCACATGCACACGCGGTCTACCCTTCATCGTGTTGAGGTGTACAGCTGCTGGGAACACAAAATCGCATCATATGAATTGCAGGGAGATTACGATGTGGCCTCACCTTGCACACACCGATACGATACTTGCCTGAGAAAGCCTTATCGCTAAAATTGCTTGATGGGATGCGGGTGAAATTTGCTCCGCTGAATTGCGGGGACAGCTCCCACTCTGCGACTGTAGAGCTAGACACAGCCGGATTCTAAGCGGGCTTAACCTGGGATTAACTACAGACGAGGCACCGCTCGTTGCGCGGGGCAGAACTTCATTATCCTCAAATGCCGGCGAGTTCGGGGTCTGCAGCACCGATTTAGGATGAGGCAAGCACAAACGGCCTCCAGGCTCCAGGCCGTTCAGTTGATGAAAGTAGTGAAATAAGGGTACTCGGTCGGAACAAAGGCTGCCGTACTTGGATCCGTAATTGGATGTCACTTTTCGTAACAGGACATCGTTTGTCATCGAGCGGCCTCATTGATCGCTGGGTATCGTAACGCAAAATTGGATGACCCCTTACAGAGTAGACGTAGCCAATCGTGTAGCCTTGTCGGTCTTCACCGTTCATTTCATCTTTTCTGGCTAGGAAGTCGTCTAAGCATACGGGAATGGGAGAGATAACGTAGTAGGTTCGCTATTTAGCCCTGCTATTCCGTCTTAACACCCTCTTCCTGTTACGGCGTCTAATTCATCGAGATCATCAAAACTAACAGCCCTTCCTCAAAGTGTATGTTTTGAATATCATTTATAAAGTTCTAGCTTCATCAAAGTACAGCTATAAGGTGTCTTTTATAAGTAAGGGCACGATAGGTAGGAATAACCTTAACTACGCCCCGAGACTAGACCCCCTCGAGGGAACATGTGTTACTAGACGCTTTCCCCCTTCGACTTGGAAAAGAGCCTCATTTTCAGACGACGTGGCTAAGCGAGCAGAGTATGGTGGTTTCCTTAACTGAACGGCGTTTTTGTGACAGTCTAGCACGCCAATTGCCCCCCCACCCCCCCTTGAAACCCACAACATCTTGATCAACGCACCCATCGTTTCCGCACTCCTCGTCTTGTACAGGGGATCCGAAGTTATGAATGTTCACGAGGTCGTGCTTATCCCCCCAGTTTCCACCTCTTCCGGGTTTTCCTTTGAGTCTGATGAGGACTCCTGGTTTAAGCGGTGGCCCTGGTCGTCAACCACCTCATCGCCAAAGACGGTGCCAAGTTGCTCCAACGTGTAGCCCTTTGTCTGTAACGCAAACCATATTAGTGATGGCTCATATGTGTTGCCGAGTTCCTGGCTCTGCGAATGAACTCGGAACGAAGAATGAAAGGGCGTACCTCAGGAAAGAAAAAGTAGACTGCCAGAAGCATGCCAATGCTGGTGCCAATGAAAACAATGTAAAATCCCCATTTAATACTAGTGAGTGCCGGGGAAGCAACGGCGGTCCAAAGAATCGAGCTGAGGAAGAGGCCCTGCATTGCGAATGCGACGCCCTGCGCCCTAATTTCGGCTGGGAACAACTCTGACGTATAGACAAACGAAGGGGATTCGATGCCCACCGTGTACCTGTATAGTTATTAGCAGCCCGTCGCCAAACAAGTGTTGGTATAGCATTGTCAGGGGTTGTGCGTTCTTACACGGCGATAATCCAAAATAAGAAGAAACAGGCGGCCTTGTTTCCAGCGGAATCCGTACCGGCGTAGAGCTTGGTGAGAACAGTTGCGCCCGTAAGGCCAATGGCGACGGCTCCGTAGCCGATCACTATGCCGAAAATGGTTAACAGAGCCTTCGCGAGAAATAAGAGGAAGGGAACAGTGTGTCTTCCATACTCATCAGCCGCCGACGCCCAACCTTGTCTACGACGAGCGCCCCCACGAAGTTCCCCACGCCATTAAATATTGTCCAAATTGCCGCCATTATGTTAGACATGAATGGGCTGAATCCCAAGCCGGCGTAGATCGTTGAAGAGTAGGCTGTGAAGTCCCAAGAGGTTAGAAACGGTTTCGAACTCGATGCAGAGTCGTGATCGTGAACTGCTCCACTTATTTGGGCCCCGCCCAAAATAAGTGGCCGCGGCAAGGCACGATTAGATGGGGAGGTATTAGTTAGAAGGGACCTACTCAAGATCACGACGAGCCCGCTGCATTGTGTCCCCATCATGGAGAGAAATCCCAAAATGAACCGTTTTCTCATCGAGGGAATCTTCAATGCTTCCCACGTGGTCATCTTCTTCTTCAGCTCCATATCTATCTGGGCCTTCATGATGACAAATTCTTGCAAAGCAAACTCGTTGGTCGGGTCAGCCTTATCGCGGTGGAGCTTGACCATGATATCTTGCGCCTTTTCCTGCTTCCCTTGCATATATACTGTGGTGAAACATTAGTAAAAAATGAGAAAGAGGGGTCATACAACGTTAGAGAGGGGGCGCGTACACCACCTGGGACTCTCTGGCATGAAGAATAACAGGCAGAAAAGTATGGCTGGAAAGATTGCCTGGATGGCCATTGGAACTCTCCATGCTACTTGGCCTCCGAGCTTGAAAAATGCAACACCCATCCACTGGGCCACCATGTTGCCGAATCCGAGTGCCGAGCCTACGCGTTAGGGGGTGGTTAGCTCAAACGTCCAAGCCAAAACAAAAACACTTGAAATGTCGGGCACGCGTAATTGTCATTCCTTACCGTGCAAACCGACCATGAGCCCTCGGGCATGCGGCGGCGCTACCTCAGCTTGGTACAACGGAATGCCTGGTAAAAGTGCTCCTATGCCGATACCTATGACAACACGGGCCACGGCAAGCATGGCAATATTCACACAGCCCGCCTGAAGCCCGCTGCCGATGACGATGCATACGGAGCAATATGACAGAGGAGCCTTGCGGCCCCAACGATTCGAGACCAGCGAGTAGGAAATTCCACCAATGACGGCGCCGACGTAGAGAAGACAGTTCCATGCAGCAATGATAGAGTCGGCATGGCCTTTTCCGGGCCCAGTTGTATCGAGCCCCATGTAACTAAAGAAGTCAGCCTTCCCCAGTGCCGTTGCGAGGACGGAGATCACATAGCCGTAGGTGAAGCTGCCAATGCAAGCTGCAAGGACCACCTGGAAAAAATATCGTCAGATAAAACAAAGTTTAGACCATCTAGTCTTGACATGTTCTGTAACACGCCTTCCAGAACGCCTTGCAAGACATCCATCATGCAACGCAGCCAGAAGTGGGACGTACCATGAGGTTATACGCTGATTTCTTCTCCATGATGATAACACGGTTAGAGGCAGTGTGTCCTCAAAAAAAAAGAAAAGGAAAGAAAATGTTTACAATGAAGACTTTGGGAGAGAATATCAGTTCTTCACCGTCTGGGCTGTCGTTTTATATATGGTTTATGGAGGCGGTGCCGATATAATCAGCTTCGTGACTGTTATCCCAAGTGGTTCTTAGTCTGTGCTGCAATATCTGTTAAAAGACTAATAGCCATTTGGTGCGTCATCACATCTGTGGTCACGCGGTTAAGTCGACGAGATAAACAAGTGAGAAACTCGATTCTCTGCACACTCTCAGCGAATTTTTTCTTCCCTGTGAGAAGACCTGAAAAGAGGATTCGCTAGGGATCCCTGAATGATTCATTGCTGTACAGCAGCCAATCGGGATAGATCCTCTCTTGCATGGCCTCTCGTGCCCCAAGATGTCCGTCACACATGTATACTGACTGCCGCTAGAATTAACCGAGTTGTGGGACTCCAAAGTTACGCGCTTTTGTACGTCCGTTCTTGTCATTTAACAGCTGCGCTCTGTGGGGCCGTATTCGACATTTGCATGGACGGGTGACTTTTTCCGTATGTCCCAGAAGGTACAGGGAGGAGCGTAATTGTAGTCAACATAGAATCTACATCTGCTAGATGCGCCGAGAATTGCCAGTCGTGCTCGGCACGATTCGTAAGCTTCAATAATCATCCTCAAAGTGTCAGACTGCATGACAGTGGGGATAACAGGGAGTTATTGGTTGGACTCCTGGATTAGGAAATTCACTACGAGTGAGAAACAAAAGCCTGGCTGGACTCAAGCAATCTCGATGTCGTGTCCATCTCTACCAGAGGTCGAGACCAGCCGGTGGATCCCAAATCGTGGAGCTGGTACGAGAGGGCTAACCCCCACCACCCCATGGGGTTGCTCCACAGGGCTCCCCCACTGTCTACCATGCACATACCAAGTCTGACCACGCATAACGTCACTCGTTGTCGGTTTGGCAAGGTTGTTTCGGCCAAAACGACCGAGTTTAGCCGGCAAATCCCAGATCGTGGAGCTGCCAAGAGAAACTGGACGTCTCGTCAAGTCTACATCAGGGGGCGGGGAGGGGGGGACGCCACGGTCCGCCATGCGCACCTATCAATTCCACAACAAAGAGCCGCTCGGTCGGGCGGCCAAATAAGGCCGAGTTTAGCCAGGAGGTCCCAGGCCATGGAGCAGCCAATAAAGATTATTCGTATCTCCACCCCATGGGGCAGCCCCGTGGGGCAACGCCATGTGTACCGAGTTGTACCTTATCGGGCTGGCTAGGCCAACGAAGGGAGTCTGGAAACCCCGCGTTCATGTGGCCCATTTTGCCGACGTGCTACTGAGTCCCGCTCAGTGAGCAACGAGACAATCGTCGTATTTCGGTCAAAGTTGATTCGGTCCTGCCTCGTTGGAGTGAGGCTAGCACAATCCCAAGACGACATATATAAGTCGGCTGTCGTCGGTGTCTCTATCTCTACTATGATACCTCCAGCGAAGCCGTACTATCCTCACTGTTGCAAAAAAAACGCGTGCCTCATTTGGTTCCTTTATTCAGACACCAACTACTGCCCACAGTCACCACACAATGACTGCTCTGATCGATGTTGTCCGAGCAGCAGCCAGTCATTGGCTGCTGGTCGTGGGAGCGCTCGTCATCTTCGGCTTTGCGCGGAACTTTTTCAAACCGCAACTCATAGGCATTCCGGGTCCGTATTTTGCGTCCTTTTCTGATTTCTGGCGACTTTTTCACGCGAGGCAGGGAAAAGGCCATGAAGACTACAAGCTGCATAGAAAGTACAAGTCACCTCTCCTCCGCGTTGGCCCAAACACCGTTGCCGTCGCGGATCCGGAGGCGGTTCGTATCATTTACGGCTGGAAACCTTTGTTTAGCAAGGTAAATTACCTCATACGTTTTATCTGGTGCCGAAGAAGTCGCCAACCGTCCACTAACAGAAATGTCCAACAAGACGTTTATCTACACAACGCAATCTCAGCTCAGTCCATCGGGTGAAATGGTTGAAAACCTTGCGTCTATCCTGGATGAGAGCAAGCATACCCGGTTGACGCGGCCTGTGGCCGGCGCCTATGCGATGAGCTCCCTCGTGGAGTTCGAGCCACTGATCGATTCAACATCGCGCGCCTTTATGACGCAGATGGAAGAGCGCTTTGCCAAGCCAAATAAGGTGTGCCCACTGGATGAGTGGATGCAGATGTATGCCTTTGACGTGATGTAAGTTCTTAATAGAGAAACTCCACCATTTCCTTAGTGCCACCTATCTAACGTGCATGCAGTGGTGAAGTCACATTCAGTAAGAGAATCGGCTTTCTCGACACCGGGAAAGATGTGGATAGCATGATGCACTACACTGGCCAGTTCATGGACTACACTGGAATCGTGAGTAGCCAGCAGGCAAATCCTGAACGTCTTTCCCTTCAGTACTCTGACCTGACTCCTTTCCAGGTTGGCCAAGTCCCATGGTTGGACTGGTACTTTCGCATCAAGAACCCCATCCTTCACTACTTGCGGCCAACAAGCAACATTCTCAGCTTCACTCTGAAGCAGATCCGCGAACACGCGAACACGAGGCGTCCCCGGGAGGACAAACACGCGATTTGCTGAGCCGGTTTATCTTAGCCCGGGATAAGTACCCGGATCTCATTGATGAAGACCTGCTCAACGACTACACCAACACCAATGTGGCCGGTGGCTCAGATACCACAGCCATAATACTCCGCGCCATGATCTACCAACTTCTGACACAACCGGTGATGTATGCCAAGCTCATGGACGAGATCAAATCTACCCTGAAGGCGCGTCCCGACAACATAGACACGAATGTGCCTATCTCATGGGCAGAGGGCCTGAATATGACGTACTACCAGGCTTGTATCAAGGAGACCCTACGCTATCACCCCGCCACCGCCCAGATCCTGCCGCGGTTTGTCCCCAAAGGCGGCGTCCAGCTTTGTGGCCGGTTTTTACCTGAGGGCACCATCGTCGGATGCAATGCCTGGACAGTGCATCGTGACAAGGCACTATACGGAGACGATGCGGACAGCTTCCGCCCGGAACGCTGGCTGGATGCCATTCCCGAGCACGCCAAGAAGATGGAGAACCTTCTGCTGACGTTTGGCGGTGGCAAACGCGCCTGCGTGGGGAAGAACATTGCCATACTGGAGATTACGAAATTTGTGCCCGAGCTTTTCCGCCGACTCGAGATGGAGCTGGTCAATCCATCCCAGTACAAGGTCGAATCGACCTGGCTGGCGGTGCAGAGTGGCTTGGACGTGAAAATCAGGATGCGGTCTCCCGAGTCCCTTATCGGTGCATAGGTCTCGCGGCATAGACGGACGCCGACAATTTTTAAGGCACCTCTTTTCTAAAATTGCTCGAGCTGCTAGTACAGTTCTCTTCAGGTCTTGTTCAATAAACGCCCCGTGAATGTGAGGTCTTATTACACATGCGTTACCCATTCCTCTGTGCTATTTCACTTCCCTTAGCTCGCTTCCCGCAGCATTAGAAGTTTTGTTAGTATTCAGATTCAGTACTCGAGACAAAGTTCGGACTACAAAATAGGATGGAAATAGCCGGCGCGTAGGTTTATTCATGTAAGTAACAGCCCCGATAGTCGTGACTATCCTACTTCATCATTTTGTGCCCAGATCACAGAAACTCCATCAAACTGCCCATTAACAAATTCGGGTCAGGGTCGAAACTCATCATACTTGGCACAAGACCCTCAATATCAGCCCAATTGTCCAGATATGGAGATACGGAAAGCAGATCTGGTTGCTGCACGATGCCGTTTGATTGGGCGTTTGTTGGTGTCCACTGGTTGTATGGGCCATGTACAGCGGGGTGGTGTTGCTGCTGCGGCGATTGTGTTTGTGCCATTCTCATCGCGCCCCCGTTGTCGGCTCTTTGCGGCCCGTCGACCAGAGAATTTGCACTGGTGCCAAACGAGGGATATGTGCACCCAGCGTTCCCAAAAGACGACTCGTATGTTGGATCGTAGCGGCGAACCACTGTCGCTGCCCCCGCCGTGGACGACACCGTGGATGCGCGGCGCTGAGATCTCAGATGGGGATTGTGCACTGTCGACAGCGCGGTTGTGGGCGACGCGGGAACACCAGCCACGTTGCGTACGGATGCCATAATGGTTCCGTGGAACATTGGTATACGAATGTCGGTATTTTGCAGGACGGTAAGAATGAATCGCAGTCCGTAGACAGCCGACGCAAACGTATCTTGCAGCTCCTGTAGCGCTTGAACGCACTGGTAGAAGCGGCCAATGCTGACGTTGCGAACTTCTTCGTTGGAGGATCGAATGTCCATCAGATGGATCAAGCTGGCCGACAAAAATGCTGGGATGCTACTCGTCGACATATACCGGAGCTGCTTGCTGCACTGCAGGTCAAAAACAATTTTGGTGATGCCAATTGCGGCGTTTGTCACCCGCTCGCGGGACAGGTGCCTCTGCTGGAGTTGGTCGGTAGATGGCGCACTGACTTTTGCTCCCTTATCCTCCACGTCCGTCCTTACGGCTTGCGGACGATGGAGTACAGTCTGGCTTGTCAGATAGATGAGATGGAGGAGCGCTTGCTGTAGACGGACGACGCGCTCGCTCTTGTAGTTCGCAGCGTCTGGCCGCAGTGAGCCTGACACGTACCGCGAGCCGCTGTCCTGATTCTGCAACCACTCCTGCAGCTCAACGTCGCAGAGGGCCATCTCGTGTGCTTGAACGTCGGAGCGTTTAGGCACGACAAATGCCTTGAGAAGATGTTCCGAGCCCACCGGATGGTCCCCCATGACGGTGTACTGTGACCGCAGGATGTGGCCTATACTGACGCAGAGTCGGCTTAGTTCAATGGCCATGACGGCCAAGGCCGTCCGCGACCTTGAGGCAGCAGCAGGGTTGACGTCCGACTCCAAGTCTCCGTCTTCGCTGCTTCTCAGGTAGCGTGATGGATCTGTCAACGCCTCAACATCAAAGTCGTCCAGGGACAACGGCGGCACGTCGAACTCCTCGTCCCGGATCCGCGTCGGTCGCCGGATGCCTAGAGCTATCAAGCGGTCGCGTATCAAGCATGACCACCACTGGCGGCACCTTAATTGTTTCTCTGCTGGCGACATCGTGGGGTTTCGGTGCGGGTTTCGGTGCAGGCCGTCGACCTGGGCGAGCGTGAGCGCAATGCCCATCCAGTACCACGTGTCCTTACCGTCTTCTGGCGTATCGTACCAGAATGTCATAAGGAGAACACTCGACAGCAGTGCGCTGCGCTCAGTCTCGCAATCCATGCCGTACAGTAGTCGGACCTTTCTGAAAAAGATCTTGCGTGCTTCCTTTGGACTCCGAAAGCCTTGCTCATGCAGCAGCTTAGGATCGGCAAAGGTCACGCTGACGAACATGACGGCTTGAAAGAGAAGGAGAGAAATTGGCGGATGCGTGCTATCTGGCCCCTGTGTGATGGCCCCCAGGAAGGCATTCAGGTCAATGGCCGGCATGAAAGGAAAGACGTGATTGGCGTATATGTGTAACAGCTCGTCACGGAAGTCGTCATCGACAATGGTGAGGGCTCCCCTATCGGCTAGGTATTCCATGTCACGCGGTCCGATGTAGCTAGGTAGTGGGCGAATGTATGAGGGCAGAATAAACCGGGAGCCACCAGCTACGCCCGTGGTGGTTGATGGGGTCCCATGCGTGGAGTTGACCGACTGTGCGGATTGCTCTGAAGGACCAGACCTTGCAGACCGTGTTGCCGACATGGTGCTAGCCATCTCCGGCGTGTCCAATCCCCCGCCATTGATGTTGTTTACATCCTGTGGCGACTGCGGGCTGTGTTGGTTGGGCGGAAACACATTTGCTTCATCTGGTGGCTGTGTGTTGTCTGGTTCTTGGTCTATTTGGAGTCAGCAGGAAGATCGAAAGACGTTATGAATACCGATGCACCGGCGTACGGCTTCGGCCGGCTCACCATCAAAGGTCAAGGTGACGAGAAGATCGTCGGCACCTGTCGGCCGGGATGGACTCCTTGGTATCCGAGTAGTCGGCGACACGATAGCTTGTGATGGTGGCGACGACATTCCCACGGGTGGCGCTCCGGGCATTGCTGGTACGCCCTGCGAAGACACAGACGTGGTGGTTTTACGGTTGCTCGATCCAGGCGGATGCGGCGCGGATGTCGTCGTCATCTCAGAGGCTGGCAACAGCCCCGTTGCGCTTCCGTTCCTTGGGTAGCCGTGTTTTGCGCTTGGATTTGTCTCGTCGGCTGCTTTTGCAGCTGCCGCCGCCCGGGCCGCTGCTGTGGCTGCCGCGGTCGATCCGGGCCGCCGGCCCCGTCTGGGCTCCTTGACAATGCACTCGAGCTCGTCAAGTCGGCAATTGGTGCAAGGCTGGCCACCAATAATGACATCACAGCGTACCTTTCGGCTTCGGCAGGAAAGACACGCCTTGGTCGAGCGCCGTTTGATGCCGCGGTCGGCGTCCCACGTGGAGGGCCGTTTCTGAGCAGTCGAGGCTGTGACGGCCGTCCCATAGTTGCTGATGCTGTTGTGGCGAACCTCGATGGTGTCATCCCCGCCAGGATCGCTGCCGATGCCGCTGCCGCTGACTGGGCGGGGGATGGAGGTGGCTGACGGAAGCGAGAGAGACCTCATGTTGCGTTTGACGCCTGCAGATAAGTCCGTAGGGACGTGTGTTCTGGAAATCTGGAAGAGCCACGAAAACGCTGCAATTGGATTCTTCACATACCCATAGACAAGCAGCCGCCGAAATCAAGAAGAGGAGACAAAGCAGTGGCGGTTTTTTCGATCTTAGGAAATGCAATTCGCAGCCGTGAGGGGGCCTGGAGGGCACCGCTAAACTGCCCCTCTCCGTTCAGGCTTACCTGGCCCCACCCCTCTGAACCCCAGACAGCTCTAGTCACGACGGAGTGTGGGGTTTTCTCCGCATCCCCCATGCCCTCGTGCACATGCGAAGAGGGCAAAACCCCTCGCTGTCGATGTGATGGCTTACTTCTGTCACGAGTCCGTTGGACAGTTGACAAAGTGGAGAGCACAGCTGCATGAAAAGAGGGTAAAATAATACCGGAAGCGAGAACCAAGAGATCCGGCAAAACCGGGAGAGGTCGTGTTTGATAAGCTAATTTATTGATGTGCCTGCCGTCAGGTCTTGTGAGCATTTGGACGAGCTCTATTATTTGACAGTTCGGCCGAGATGTTTCGTTTCTGGCTACAAGGAAGGCGCAGAAGAACAGAAGTAGCGAAATGTCAAGTTGCGCATTACGAACCTCCGTCCTAAGGACACCACCTTTGCCCAACAATCAAGTCGCTTGATCGGCATTGTGCCCATGTTTCTAAATTGTATCCTAGAAGACTGACGTGTAGATATATAGGATACCGCCTCGAACCTTTGATGCGTAAAACCGTATTTTGTAAAGTCGAAGCGCTGCCCCTCTGGCATTCCGCCCCCGTTTTCAGAGTGCCAGAGTGGCAACTTTTTCTTTTCCCACTTCTCTCTCTTTTCTGTTGGTTCAAGGAGTTGGCCGTCACTGGCCTCCTGGCTAGGTCCGAGTTTTATTAGCCTCGGCTAACAGAACCTCCTAACGGCAAAGCCTGGCCTATCAAAAGGTGTTCCTCGGCTACGGTGGTGGCACCTGCAGCGGCACGAAGCTGGCCAGTCGCAACTCGCTAAAATCTACCACAGGAATAAGGACTGTTTCTTGGTGTTGTCGAAGCTTCGTTTTCATTACCCCAGATTGGTGGCATCCCGCCCCCTCCTTGGCCAGGCCAGTTAATCATCCTGCAGAAAGCCAGCCTTATTACATGTCCTCTCCACTACTCTGTCGTCAAAATCACCCTCCAGGTCACATTGGGCTGCCGATGCTCTTTAAAACGCTGTCTGTAATCTCGTACAGCTCCCCAAAGCCTTTGAAGACGGCGTGGTACGTTTTGAGGTCTGCTTCTTTGCTGCCGCTTTTCCCGTTTGTGATGCGGAACCCGGCAACCTGCCATTTAAACGGCAGCACGGCGAATGAAACAAACGTGTTTGGGAGATACCGGACAAGGTCGCGTTCTTTCAGCTCGGCGAGGCTCTTGGTGACCCCGCGGAAGGACTCGTCCACCTCAGCCGGCGGGCTTGCCATCCATGCGGGCTTGTTGCAGTCGTCGACTGCGTCGGGATGTGTTGCCAAGAAGTGTGTCAGGTACTTATAGACACAGGCCTTGGCCGTGTAGTAGTATATGTACGCTGCATTCGTAAACAGCACCAGTGACTCGTCAAGGCTGCCCGACATTTCGATGCTGGTCTTGAACTTGGATGCGGCCGCCTCATACCACGCATCGAGCTTGGCAATGTAGCTCTTGACAACGTCGGGGGCGCTGTTGTTGGCCAGCTTTTCGGTGGCTGCCGCGGGGTAGCACACGGCTAGAATGTCTGTCAACACAACCGCCAGATCGCACAGCGCCGCGGCCAGCTGTCCCAAGACGCGTTTAGTCGCCGGGCTGTACACGGCCGACCCAGGAATCTCGTCGCCAGTGTCGTTCTCGGTAAGCCCGGGTTGCGCCATATCGAAATCCATGGCGCTAATTTGCATTGGTCGCCGAAGGCCCAGCGCCATGATCTTGTCCCGCAAAATACAGCACCACCACAGCCGTTTCAGGGTTGTGCGCCTTTGGAAGGTCTTGGTGACCGCATCACTGTTGTAGCAGTGCGCACCGGCGCATTTTGCATAATGGATTGCCGTGCTGAGCCAGTAGCTGTTTGTGCGGTCGGACATGTCGGGCGCATGATACGTGAGCATGAGCGCACCCTGGGCTGTGCTGACGTCGCCACGGCCCTCTTCAAGATGGAATAGTGTCTATCGAAACAGGTTGGCGGTTAGCAAAACCCATCGCGTCTGTACAAGTGGGAGACAGACAGGCACCGCGAGAAAGAGAGAGAGAGAGAGAGAGTGTGTGTGTGTGTGTGTGAGCTGGACAATGTGTTCCAAAACCTACTTTTGCACGCCTGTAAAAACTTGCGCGGGCCTCTGGAACAGACGAAAAATTGAGGTCCGACAGTGTGGACTGGGAAACAAACTGGAATGAAGACGGTGGGTTAGCAAGGCAATCGAGGCCATCGGTCGTGGCCGCACGGTGCTGTGCATTGCGGTAACCTACTGGGCAAGCAGCGAAGAGCATCGCCTGGAAGACAAACAGCGACATCTGGCTGTTGGGTGCCGACAGGGGCGTGGGCGCATTGTACATTGTCCAAAAATCGAGCTCGTTGATCAGTGGCATGATCGGGTGAACATGCAAAAAATACTGCTCCATGAACTTGTCGAGAATATGCTTTCTGGGGACATGCAGGCATCCCTTCTGCTCAAGGAAGATTGCGTCGTCTTGGTGGTCGAGCGACCAGAGCGTGTCGGTCGACAAGAATGGGAAGCATGAAAAAATAACAAACATGCCATTTCGAGCAGTGGCGGGGGGCGTCAGCTTCGGGGCCATCTGAACCGGCTTCCGAAGACGTGTATGGCGGTTCGCTGGCAGTGGTACGCTGCTGGGCGGTGACGAAACCCCTGCAGTCGGGTCCCCCAAGGAAGGCTGCAACGGCATCGACATGGCGCCTGTGCTCGTAAAGAGCGACGGTGTGAAGGGGAAATGCAAACGAGGCCAGCCCTCAGAGTTGACATCATCCACATCGCCCAGAGCCGAGAACGAAAAGTTGCCAACGGTGTTGTTCAGCAAGCCCTGGGTTATCAACTCCTCGTTGAACATGGACCGGCTGCTTCGCGCCACTTCCTCCTCTGCGGCAATTGTAACGCCGGTGTCGACGCTTGTTCCGGTGAGAAGCCTATCCAGCTCTCCCATTCCGCTGTCATCTCTGTACGTCTCCACATATCCGGACGTGTCGACGGAAGATACCTCCGGTACCGAAACTGGCAGCGACATCCCTGGTGGCGGCGGCGCGTTGTCGTCTGGCAGCAACTGATCGAGAGCGTCATTCCACGAAAATGCCGGAATGCCATTGTTATCATCCACGAGCTGCTGCAATGGGTACTGGCGATCTGACAGGGAGGCAGCTGTTCCAGACTCGGCCAGCTGAGACTCTTGGCTGTTACCGGGGCCGTCGTCATCGCTCTCTTCTGTCTCCCGGACGGACATGAGGAGGGTGTGGTTGGGAACAATAATCGTGCGGCATCTACAGAGCAGGCAACAAAGCAGGCGGTAGGAGGATCGTCAGTCCCAGTTACATCCACGGAGGGAGAAGGGGCATGGGGGAATGGCAGAGTTCGTTCTGAGTTACCTATTCTTCCGCCTCAACTGGACAACACATTCACTAAAATCCAGCCGGCAGTTTGTGCACGGCTTGCCACAGACGACGACATCACACCGAACCTTCCGTGCCCGGCAGGCCAAGCAGGCCCGTGAGGCGCGTCGCCGTTTGGATGATTCAGCCGTTGTCGAAGACATTCGGTCCATGCGGGTGCCGCAGCGAAAGAGTCGGACTGCTTGACGCTGTCGTCTTCTTTTGGCTAAATCAGTGTTTCGTAGAAAAAGTGGACGCCTTTCTTCGGGGTAAGCCTTTGTTTCCTGAAGGCGCCGTGCGTTCTTGAACAGCGAGGTTTCAGCGAGCAGATCCGACTGGGATTCGATTGAAGTTGTGTACGGAGGATTGTCATGGAGGGGAAAGGAGGGAATTGCAAGGGGGATAACCACCAACCCCAGCCGGAGGGAGGGGTTGCCTAGAGCACAGCGTTTCCTTGGACATTGTGTGGAGTAAACCCGCTTTGCGGAGAAGTGGGAACTTCAGGTTGGTAAGTTACACTTCCGTCGTATCTGGACTGTCTGGGGCCTTTCTGGTTTGCACCCCCTTCGGCAATTCACATTGAATATTTACGTAACTGTGCGAACAATAATAATACTGCGCGGAAACATTACTTATGGAGCATTGTTTTGGCAATACTAGCGACTGTTCACAAACAATTGGCCTCCATGCCAAAGGACACAACCTGTGTCGTCCACTGTTTGGTGATTGTCAGCGCTACTGCGTAAAGTGGTCTGTTCAAAGGGTCTGCTTTCTCTGTCATTTCCCTCTTCACCTTCCCTCCTCTCTTAGGATTGGTCGATAAATTACTCATGTGTCGAATGGGTCTGCCAAGACTGCTCCGTACTGCCAATGGGGCGTGCGCGTTTTTTCCTGGGTTTGTCTTCGTGTCGGTGTGTTTTCCGAGCAACAGCTAACCTCGGACTTGTTTTCCGAGACCAGTCAGCAGCACCATCCAAAGTGCAATGCAAATAAACCTCGCGTGGAGGATTTCCCCAGATTTTAGCAAAAATAGACGTTCAACGCACAAGCACGTTGTGTCGATCCGGGGGCTACTCCACACTTCTCTTTCTTCCATTGCCATCCCATGCCATAACAACCCCCAATCAACATAATAGCTTCAGTTTAAGAAGTAGCCACCTGTCCAAGCGAACGTACCTTACGGAGTACATGGGGCCACAAACAACTTTGATGTTTTTTGTTCCACGCATATCGTATCTTTTCCCCACCACGTAGCCTTCCTAGTTCTCTTTTAGCATCCAATTCCTTCGTAGTATTGCGTGGGATACGCCAGGCAGTTGGTAAACAAGTCGATCAGACAAAAATCCATAGTGTTCTCTTGACGTCGCTTGCATTGTTTCTTTATTTCTTCGTTGGGGGGAGATTTTCATGTCTAACACTTACACTTTCACCGCCCATTGTCGTCCGTGGGGTCATTGGAGTGAGACAGTATGTGTACAACAAAAAGCTGTTGCTGTTCCTTCAGGCCGATCAGCTTTGTTTTCTATTTTCTCGAGCTGTGATCTAATAATGCAAAATACTACCCACTGCCCATAAGTAGATATAAACCCAACTGGCCCCATGTACTGTAAAGCTGGCCGAGGCGCGAAAAGAGTGTCTACACTTCCCTCTCAACGAGCACACGGCAAATGCCCAGCCAAAACCCTCCTTATATACCAGAGACGTCACGGTCAATGCCGTAAGCGAGGGTGTTCAAAGCTATGCACCATGTCGCCTGAAAATGCCGACTTACACCTCAGTAGCTCTTGGGAAGTCCCAAAACCTGCTGGCCAATATAGTTCTTGATCATTTCGGCACTCACGGGTGCGATGCGGGAGAGCGTCGCCTCCCTGAGGTATCGCTCTACGTGATACTCCTTTGCGTATCCCATGCCCCCGTGTGTCATAATAGCCCGCTCGGCCGCTTTGAACGCGGCTTCTGATGCCAGGAATTTGCCTGCATTTGCATACTCGCCATCCGTATAGCCTTGGTCGTACAGGCGACCAGCCAAATACACGACGAGCCGCGCAGCCTCGAGATTCATCCAGCATTCTGCCAGGGGATGCTGGATTCCCTGGTACGTGCCGATGGGCTTGCCGAAGACGACGCGGTCGCTTGCATAGCTGGAGGCCCTGCGAAGGGCTGCGTAGCCTATTCCGAGAGCTTCTGCCGCAACAAGAACACGCTCGGCATTCATGCCGTGCAGAATCATTTTGAAGCCGTCACCTTCTTGGCCGATCAGGTCCTCGGCCGGGATCTTCCAGCCGTCGAAGAACAGAACGTTTGTGTCGACTGCTGAGCGGCCCATCTTGGGGATTTCTGTAATTTGAACTGCATCCCGATTGAGATCCGTGTAAAACAACGAGAGGCCACGGCTGGGTCTGTCGACCTTGTCGAGCGGTGTCGTGCGTGCTAGCAAGAGAATCTTTTGAGCAACTTGCGCAGAGGAGATGAATATTTTCGATCCTTTGGCGATGTAGTGGTCCCCGTCTCGCGTCGCGGTTGACTGTAGTTTCAATGTATCGAGGCCGGTGTTCGGTTCTGTGACACCGAAGCAGGCACGCTCCTTGCCCTGGATCAGGGGCACAAGCCAGCGCTCTTTTTGCTCCTCCGTGCCAAACTTGGCGACAGGCTCCAGGCCGAAAATGTTCATATGGACCGATGAAGCTCCGTTCATGCATGCGCCAGATTCGGAGATTGTCTGCAGCATGACGGCAGCCTCCGAAATGCCCAGTGCAGATCCGCCATATTTCTCTGGCAGGCAGATACCAAGCCACCCATTTGAGGCCAGGTCGTTGTAGAGCTCCCAGGGAAACTTGTGCTCCGTGTCCTTCTCAAGCCAGTACTCGTCGGGGTATTTGGATACAATCTTTGAGATGGCTTCACGGACCGACCGCTGAGAGTCTGACCATTCGGGCAGATTGTTGGGTAGATATTCTGTTGCGCGAGTGTGAATATTCTTCGCCGCCGCTCTTGGACTGGGGGGAAGCTTGTGTGGTGTTGCTCGTAAAAAGTGACATGCAAAAGGGCGAACCCGAAGAATGGTTGCACTCATCATGATTTTGCGACCCCTGAAATCAGCGCAACTAGCTTGATTTTTATTTTTTTGGACTTTTGGGGGGGATTTGGGAGGGGGGCTGGTCCTGCGTCGCCGGTGTTATAGCGAATTGGTATGGAGCTTAGGCTGCTTCTGAGTTGCAGAGTCGTACAGTTTTATCAGTGAATCCAATTTGCCTTTTTCCGATCTGACTTCGTCCATGCATGCTTCAGACTTGACCGAATGTTTTAACGCTTTCTTTTTGCGCTCGTAGGGCCTGCCGAGGCGGTGTTGGATGGCCGAGGCGAATTGGATCCAATGTGCAAGGACGTTTTGTCGTTTTGCGGCAGGGTGATTTCCGCAGCCCGAAGACGGAACTCGGATTACGGGCGGCCCCAAACAACAGGATCCATGCGCAATCCCCATACATGTGCTGTGGCCGTTTCGGGACGATTGTTTCTGGTGCCCGCTTTTGTGTTCCTGAGGATATGAAGACTAGGAAATGGAGTGTGTTCCCTCGACGACAGCAGTTAGGATCGAATGACATTACGCTTTTGATTTTTACAACAACTCGGACGGCCAGTCTTTCCAGCAGAGGAGGATGGCAACGCTCGACGCCAAAACACCGTCCAGGCTGGAGGCCATGCTCCGGGCCAGCATCCCCTTCAGTGTGGCGTGCGGCTCTAGCATGGTTGCAACCATCTGCGTCCAGCCCATAGACAACATCAAAGTGCGGATGCAGCTGATGGACCAAAGCCATGGTTCAAAGACATCACCATTTTCGGTCGTCAAAGACATTGTTTCTGGGGGGCGCTTTTCACAGCTCTACCAGGGCTTGTCGGCCGGACTCTTGCGACAGCTCGTCTACGGCACGCTGCGGCTGGGTCTCTTCACTACATTTGAGCAGAGGCTAACGCAACGGGCCAAAGAACGAGGCACCACACTCGGGTTCGGAGGCAGAGCTCTGGCCGGACTCGGGGCCGGCGCAATTGCTGCATTTATAGGCAATCCCACGGAGGTTGCCCTAATCCGGATGCAGGCCGACTCCATGAAACCCGCCGACCAGCGCCGGAACTACTCCTCCGCGTTCAACGCGCTCTGGAGAATCACAAAGGAGGAGGGCGCGCTCGGCCTCTGGAAGGGAGCGTCACCAACCGTCATTCGCGCCATGTCCACCAACTTTGGGCAGCTCGCCTTTTTTTCCGAGTCAAAACACCAAATAGGACAGCACTTTGACGTGTCGCCGAATGTTCGCACAGCATATGCCGCTTTCATCGCCGGGCTTGCCAGCGCCGTGGTGAGCCTTCCATTTGATTTTGTCAAGACGCGGCTGCAGAACCAGTCCCTGTCCGGCGGCAGCGTGTCGGGCCTGCCGGTATATTCAGGCACCTTTGACTGCTTCGCCAAAGTTATCCGCCGCGAAGGCCTTTTCCGTTTTTATCATGACTTCTGGCCGTATCTTTTACGAATGGCCCCCCACTCGTAAGTTGATTGACGCCAACCGAACCTTCTGACGCGACAGTCCCCCGATCTTCTTTATGTCTGTTGCATGCTGTTGATCTGACCAATGCGTCGTCTAGTACCATCGCGCTTATTCTTGCGGACACAATCATGGGAGCCATTTCAAAACGGTAGTAGGTGTAGTTGCAAAACGGAGGCATAATTAACCGCTCGGTTCCTCCTCATTCAACGTACCTATCTGTTGAGTAATATGGAAGTGGCGACCTGGTTCCTGTAGGGGCCATCTTGTATCTTTGTTTTAACTATGCAAATAGACAATACTGTTAATATGTCTGCTTGTCACGAGATACGGCACAATGTCCACCTTGTACGGAGTGTTGTTTCTTTGGTTGTTAGAAAACCTCGGCTAATTATTTGGCCTCGGTGAATTTTCTCCCTACTTTCCCTCCTACCCCACGGGGTGCAATAGGGTGGGTGCCCAGGCCTAGCTGCTTTATTTCTCATAGATTCCACACATTGCCACTTTTGGGGAATGGAAGCTTGGTCGGACCCTGGAGAACAGAGTCCGCCGGTGCTCGGCCCTTTTCCGATACGGTAGCCGCGGCGGCTTCATTTCTAGTACCAAGTGTAGCTTTCCTCCGTCTGAACGGAGCTCTAAACCGAGCGCCTATGTCGGCAAGTGCCGTGGACAGTATTGAACTTGTCTCATTAAAGGCCACGGCATCGTTCAATACTATGCGAGTCTCAAAATCATATAAACATCTTCGCACAGTGCCGGGTGGACGCAGACAAGGAGCCAGCAAAATACAGCAGAGGTCATCATGCCAGCTGGTACACGAATTGTTCGGCCAGTATGTCGAGGGGCGGCCAGCCTCCCCTTTTTGAACAAAAACGCGAAAGCGAGGCACTTCATTCGTTTCATTTCCTCCTCCGGCGAGCCTGCGTCTAGCGACGCTGATCAGGGATCTCTCAAGGGCCTTCGTGTCCTGGACCTTTCCCGAGTCCTCGCAGTAAGATCGAGACCATCCCTTGTGATGCTAGGAAGTACCAGAGTGCTAACACGCACAAGGCCCCATTCTGCACTCAAATTCTGGCGGATTATGGAGCGGATGTCATCAAAGTCGAGAGCGTGGGGAAGGGTGTAAGTACGAGGAAACAAAACCGTCAAAAGAGCCCATCAAGAAAGCACAAGACATGAATAATGAAAGAAAAACAAAAAAACGCCTACCGAGAAGCGAAGCTAACGTGGCGTGGTTGTGCAGGATGACACGCGCCATTGGAAAATGCCTGGAGAAGACGCGGCGTGGAAAAAGGAGGCTGGTCTGATGTCGAACTACTTCGCTGCAGTAAATCGAAATAAGAGATCCATTACTCTCAACCTCAAGGACCAGAAGGGAAAGGAAATCCTCTTCAGTTTAGCCAGAAAGGCCGACGTTGTGTAGGTGCTGGTACCATGTTCCACTCTCCCATCCCAGAAGCAGAGGCATGGGTAACGCATCGTTGCGGAACGGATTACTTACATGAGACACAAGTATCGAGAACTTTAAGCCGGGCACAATGGACCGCCTAGGTGTCGGATACGACCGCCTGAAGGAGGTGAATCCGTCTATTATCTACGCCACCATTTCTGGTAAGTATTGTCATTTGTACCGCAAGGCTCAATTGTCTAGGTCTGGGCTCGTGCACACTTCTGACATGTTTAGGATACGGCCCGGGCGGCCCGTATGGTTCTCGGGGAGGATATGACCCCATTGCCGCCGCAGAGGGAGGGCTCTTACACATCACAGGGCAGCGGAATGGACCCCCGGTACGTACGGGCACTGGTATGATTGACATGGCGACTGGCCTCTACATTCACGGGGCCATCCTCGCCGCGCTGTACTCCAGGGCCGCCACCGGAAAGGGCCAACGCGTTGATGCGTCTCTGTTTGAGACGCAGCTTAGCATGCTCACGAATGTCGGCCTGTCATGGCTGAATCTACGCATCGAAGCCGAACGCTGGGGCTGCCAGCACCCTAGTATAGCCCCATACGACGCTTTCAAAACAAAGGACCTGTACCTCGTCTGCGGTGCCACCAACGACGCCCAATTTTCCAAGCTGTGCAAACTTATCGGCCTCGACAAGTTGAGCACAGACGAGCGCTTTGTGACCAACCCGAAACGCGTTGAAAACCGTGACCTTCTTTCGCCACTGTTTGACGACGTCTTTAAGACAAAGACGACGGAGGAATGGTTAGAAATATTCACCGGAACCGGGCTTCCCTTTGCTCCAATCAACAACATGGAGAGAGCATTCGCACACCCACAAGCAGCGGCCCGCGACATGGTGGTGGAAGTGCCTTTTGCGGCCACTGAGACCGGGAACATCAACCTTATCGGGCCCGCAGTGAAATTCAGCGAAACAAAGCCACGCATCCGGTCAACCCCTCCGTCCCTAGGACAGCACACTGACGAAGTCCTGTCTGAGATTGGAATTTCCCCCCAGGAGATTTCAGAGCTCCGGAAAGACGGCGTGGTTTGATGGACAAGAATTCACCACATCCTTCCCTTGCGTGGGTTTCCCTTCTGCTTTTTAGCGGGGGGTCATCCAGAATAGTGCAATAGCAAATAAATCTGTCACCAAACCGGCCTATGCAGCCTGCAATCTCATTAAAACTTCGGGGGGATAGAAACGAGTGCCTGCAAGCCGATACTCTTCTTTCTTTGAAATAAATGCGGCTTGTACAATTGATTTGTAATGGCAAGGGAAATGGGCCGCTTGGCTGGTAGCTCCTACATCGCGTCATACCCAACGATTGCGAATCTCTTGGAAATGTGACGAGCGAGCAAAAAAAGCTGTAGGACCCCCGCAGCCTTTCTTTTGGAGTGCGGAGGCGAACTGAGAGCCTTCAATATCTTGGACACCGTCGAAAAAAATAGAAGAGGGGGCCCGTATACTTGACTGGGTGTGCTTTTTGTCTTGGACGGCTTCGTATTGCACCTGAACTCCTCGTGGGTAGGCTGGCATCTTAGCATTGCAAACAAAGCGCGTTCATAGTATCGGCTAAAGTCTCCAACAGCGTCCACACACAGAACACCATGGCCGTCATCAAGTCAGTCGCCATCATCGGTGCTGGAGCTTCCGGTAGGTCCTCGGCGTAGGCCTTGATTCATGGAACAACGCAGAAAATTGACAGTATCTAGGAGCTGCAGCAGCTACGGCTCTTGCTGCCGAGTCATACTTTGACGTTATCAAGGTGTTTGAAAGGCGGGAGGAGCCAGGTGGCACATGGTAGGTTTTTGCCCCGTCCTTCCTCGCTGATCAAGGGGGTGGCTTGATTGCTGACAGCCTTGCGACGCAAAAAGGATATACGACGCAGAACCCCCTGTGCTGCAGCTTGTCCCGGGCGGCTTGCCACATGACATCGACCCTCCTCTCACGATCCCCAACAAACTACCAGCCACCACCGAACCGTCGACGCAGGAGCGCTTCGCAAAGACTCCGATCTACGACGGGCTAACGTACGTTGTAAAGCCCCTCGGATACAACTCGCGTATCTCCTTCTACAAAGACTGACTCTGGCCAATGGCTCATTTCCAATGTAGAACAAATGTCCCGGAGATTGCGATGTCTCTGTCGGATCGCCGCTTTCCATACGGACCGTTTGTTCCACACTGGATTCCAAAAAACTACATCCGGGAACATTTCTCCTTACACCACCAAGACACGCTCTTGCGCTTGAATACTACTGTCGAGAGTGTTACTGTCATCCAGGAAAAATCAAGAGGCCCCTATAACAGATGGAGACTCGTTCTCCGCAAGCACGACACACTTCGAAAAGTCGACGAGTGGTGGTGGGAAGAGTTTGATGCCGTCATCTTCGGGAATGGCCACTATTCCGTGCCGTTTGTATGTGAACTTCTCACGTAACCTCAAGGGGCTGTGCTCGTATAACTTGGAAAACAAGTGCTGACTCTGGCGCCCAGATTCCTTCTGTTCCCGGCCTCGCTGAATACATCGAAACATTTCCTGGTCGCGTGATGCACTCCAAGAGCTATCGGAGTCCAAAGCTGTTTTCCGGGAAGCGAGTTCTCGTGATCGGAAACGCCACTTCTGGTTATGATATTGCTGACAAGCTGCGCACGTATCCACACATCGCTCATCCTGTCTACCAATCGCGACGTTCTCAGTCGTTGTGGGAGGGAGAGGAGCCACTGCCTGGCATAGAGTGGAAGCCCGTCATATCAGAGTACACAAAGGACGGCACAATTATCTTCGAGGATGGATCGACACTTCACAAAGAGCAAGTAGATACCATCGTGTACTGTACAGGATATAAGCCATCCTACCCATTTTGGAACGAGAAGGAAAATGGCCGCAGTCTTTACGACTACGAGGCAAACCGGTTCAAAGGCTCCTTCCAACATACGTTTGTCCCTGACTACCCCACGTTAGGCCTCATCGGCCTGCCCCGGGCTCTCACGTTTCGTTCGTTCGAGTACCAGGCAATTGCTCTCGCACGCGTGTGGTCCACACGTGCCACTCTCCCGCCCGTGGCCGTCCAGCGCCTATGGGAGGTGGAGCGGATCAAGCAGCGAGCTGAAGAGCGCAAGAGATTCCACGACATTGAATGGGACACAGGTGAGACTGACGATTACTTGAATTTCCTCTTCCGTCTTGCTGGCTTACCCCTGCTTGACGGCACTGGCATGGCACCTCCCATTCTTAACGAGGCGACGCGCTGGGCGGTTGAAAATGTTCGCAAGTATCCCATCCACAAACCCGATTCAACGGGCAGGATCTCGAAACGCTCATCGTCGGAGTGCATTGAAGAAAACGAGTGGGTTGTTGTCGAGAATCTGAAAGACTCACTCTGGTTTATCTAGATCTAGTTTGTGATAATTGTGCAAGCTCTTATGGGCGCATAAAATGAGACTCTATTTGTGCCTGAACTTTTAAAGTCTTCTTCTGACAATCGATGATGAAAGGGTTTTCCGGAGCCTATACTCCACCAGTATCCTCCTGCTATAATATTGAGCACATTGTGTAGTGACCGATAGCTGTGTTTTTAGTGGTCCTGTCTCTCAACTGCGTCGGTGCTCCGTGTCTGACCAGGAGCGAGTGTCTGCACGGATGATTGTGCGGCCAAGGCAGGTCCATTATCGATCAGTGTGGCGTATGGAATCGGCTCTACTACGAGTCGCGCATCGGCTAGGCCCTTCTGCCATCTGTCGTATCCCGCTATGGGTATTGTGGGCGAAGTCCACATACCGCACTGCCGGAACTGGTTGGTCACAGCGATGGCTGCCTCCACTGGGACACTGGGGAAAAGCTCCGCAAGCTCGTCTCGGTACGACGCTGGGTCGGTGTTAACCACAAAGTCGATCCCCTTGGCAAGTGCGAGACAAAAACGCCTCTCCTTGTCCAATGCTTCGGGTGTGATGGAGGCCGTTTCACGGTAGTAGACGCTCCATGGCACATCACCCTGGGTCACCATCTCCATCGCCACCGATACGCTTGGGTTTCGCTCTACTATGGCATGTGCTGAGAGATTGTCAGTGACAAAGTAGTCACCCATACCTCCCTGAAAAAGATCCCCGAGCATGACTCCGTCAAGATCTTGGATGTAGTCGACGGAGCGGGCGTCGACGCCGTGTTCACGCAAGAGCATTTTGAAAAAGAGGCCAACACTGGCCCCTCCACCAGACTTCATGAGCACCGTCTTTCCACTGACTTTGCCAATGCTGAAGTCCCCAGGGGAACCACGGCAGAGCAAGGCCAATGGACAACGATTAGCAATCTGCGAGAACACAGTATAGTGTTGCACCCGTTCGCGGTACATGGAGGGCACCCAGATGCCACCAAGTGCCATGTCGGCATCGCCCGAAGCAAGTGCATCAAGGACGCCGTCCCAGGGAACAGGTATTGTCGTGACGACGTCAAGTCCCTCCTGTTTGAAAAACCCGTGGCGTTGTGCGATATACTGAGGGAGGTAGTTTAGGTTATGGCCTGTGGCCGTCAGGTTGAATCGCTGCATGGCGGCGGTACTGAATGGTCGTGGTTGTATGATATGGATGGAAGTGCACACACTTTTGTCGTCAACTCCATTGGAGAATACAGACGTACAAGTCCTGAGGCCCTGGGGGGTTTATAACTGAAGAAAGAGCATCAGACTCTCGGGGGCCGTATCCGGCTGGATGCAGCGTCATAGCGAATCTTCCTCGCCAATGTACGATAGATGAACAGCTGTCGGATATATGCGAAAAGTTAGCATATTGTTAAGAATTGCTAGGGCTATCAACAGCGGCAATTCCCGACCAGAGTCGCTGATACCACTATGCCTGCATCGCATTTAGCCGAAAGACAATGTTGAATGCCTCAGGTACCACTGTCATGTGACAGGGGATGTGGGGCCATCCAGCCAGTCTGTGATTGGCTAGATGTGCCCCACACCTGCAGAGTTTTTCTACATCCTGGTCGAGGGCCAAAACTGGCCCTCTCCCAGCCTCCTACATAGTAAGCAACTAATACACCAATTGCCACACACATTTGTTCAGGTTATAAGCCCGGCGTTAACGGGCGCCGGCGAGAGAGAATCCGACCATTTCATACGCCGTTGTTTTCTTTCAGTTAGACTGCACGTTTTTCCGGTTATCTTACGAAAGACCGGATGCCCGGCGGAAGGCGGCCACTAATAAATCCCTTATAGGTAACCGATCCGGAGGTTATTTTACGGGAGGCGCGGAGACGGAAAAGACTCGTAGTTAAGTAAGTTTAATTTAAGGAAATAACGGAAGTAGTTATTACGGAAAAAGGAAAAGTAGTAGTAACGGTTTAAATAAAAGTCGTTAAACCGGTGAAAGGAGTAATAAAAAAAGGAAAAGAAAAAGAAGTACCCGGTAGTCTTATAGTTCGAACGCCGGAAGCCTAGATTATTCACGATTCGGAAACCTACTTTAGTAAAAGTAGTTATCGTTAAAAAGTTTAAAAAACGAAAGAATTTTAAGGAATTTCGCCCTTAAAAGACTTTATTATTATTTTACCTTTTTACGAAAGGATGGATATAGAAAGTATGATTTTAAAGCTAGTTACCCTAGAAGTAAAGGTTTAAAACGCTTTTAAGTAGTTAAGTTTTATTCGCCTTACCTTAACGGGTTAGGATTAAAATTTAAGATTAAGGGTAACGCGCCCTTAACCGCCGCCGTAATAAATGTAACCGTAAGTAATAGACTTACCCCGATTACGGGTTAACTAGTTATACGTAATAAAAAAAGTGTTTAAGATAAATAAAAAGGAACTAGTTATAAGGGCGACCCCTTTAATTTTAAAGGCGGCGACTTATTATAAGAATTAAAGAGCGGCGTTAGTAGGATCCTAGTAAAAAACTAGACCGTTTAGTTAAAAAGTTTAGTTAACCTAGCTAGTTATAAACTAACGAGCCTAGTCTTAAACGTAAAAACTAACACTAACCTCTACACCTTCGTAACACGTTTATTATTATTAATTTAAGTAAGTTATACTTTAAATAAACTAAACCGTCGGGGGAGTACTAGGTCCTTACTCGTATTACCCACCGCCGCCTAGTTATTTTTTAATATATTTACCGTTAATATAACTAAGGATATAAAGTCCGTACAATTACTACCTTATACCGCCTTTAAGTAATAATAGAAATTAAAGTTAACTATACTACTTAAATAACGAAAATTTTAAGGTTATATCGTCGTCGATTAACGTCGGTAAAACTATTCTATTTAATCATTAAAAATAAGTTAAATAGTCCTCCTTTATAAAAAACGCTTTACGTATCCTAAAAACTAGGATTACGTATAACACGTTAAACGACTTTTACAACGAATCGTTACTCTTTAAACTACGCTTTTTTATAACTCGTAAACTTAACGCTTATATTAACGAGGCCGTTAAAAATATTAATAAACTTAACTAGTTATATTAACATTTAAAATCTTTATATAGTCTTAATAAAAAAACGTAAGTAATTTAAACATTTAAAACCTATTATAAATTCGCTTAAACCTACGATTCGGTAAAAGAATTTATTAAAGCCTATAAAAAAACTATACACGATTTTAAATAAAATGTAAACCTTCTTTTAAATAAAATTAAAACGTCTTACTTCCTTTTAATAGTAAAGGATTATCGTAGTATACCGTTAACCGACTTAGTCTTTAAATAACGTTATAAATAAACTAACTTTAAAGATAACGATACTTTAAAAGAGATATAAAATTTTATTATTTTATAGTACCGTAACCGATCGGAAAAGTTAACCGACGGTAAAACTAACACCGTAATTAAAGGTAAGGCCTAAAGTAACGGTAATAGTAACGGAAATAATAATAATAACTAATAAACTCGTTAAAACGGTAGTGTTAATTCCGGAAGCTATTAAGGTAGTAATAATAACTAAAGTGGTAAACTAAATTAAACTTAAAAAAACGGTAAAAGAGGTAACGTTAATAACGCGTAGTAACGCTAAGGTAATAATAACAATAATAACGGTGGTAAGCCCGTTCGTTTTTATACTTACTATTAAAAGGATAATTACGACACTAAGTATTACCGTTACCTTAAACCCGTTAACGGTAAGTTTATTTATAATAACTAGTTTACCGTAGTACTTATTAATACCGCCGTAACTACTTAATAACCTTAATAATAAACTTAACCTTAATAATAACAGTTATAATCGGTTAACACGTTTAACTCTTACGTTATAAAAGGCTTTCGATATAAAACGTATATAACGTACGCCTACGTAATAGTCTTAAACCTAATCCAGGTTAACTAAAGATTTAATACTAATCCTAAAACCAATCACATTTATAAAAACCCTACTTATTTCACTACTTACAAAACTTATCGACGAAAACGAAACTTATAACTATTAAACACCGGATTTAATATTTATATAATAAACAACAAGGCCTAATTCCGACCTAAAAGTATACGGCCCTTTAAAACTAATATAATAATAAGGGGAGGCTTAGTTTACACTATTATTTAAAGTATAGTTAATCTTATCGTAACTACCCTTTAAAAGGAAAGGAAAGTGTTAACGTTAAAAGGAGTGTTACTCTCCGAACGATTTAGAGTAAACATTTTCTCTAACGTTATTTTTTTAAAAGCCGATAACTTCCTTACCCAAAATTATGTTATATATAACGTTAACAGTAACGCTATTACTAAGTTTATAGTAAGAGTTTACGCGGGCGGTGTTCTAATCCCGACGGAGATTCTAAAAGCGTTATTATAGTTACACCGTATAGTCTACTACTAAACGACCGAAGTTATACTTTATCCTAAACCTTTAACCGATAACTTAACCCTAGTTTATATCTTAAGTTTATAAGTAAAAAAGGCTAAAACTAACTTAACCGATATAGTAATAAGTTAGGTCGACGAAGGATTTTAATTATATTCTTATTTAATAACTAAAGTTGGTAACGATAAGCTACCTTCGTGTATAGTTATAATACTAAACTAAATATAACAATTACGCTTAATCTATAAACGCTTTAGTCACCCTTTACTAAAAGCTTTAAACAATACGCTCGTTAACTACTTTAGTAATAAACTACCTATAAGTATAACTTAACGGTAAATAGGTGACGATTTATACGCCGCTTATAAGGTATTAAAGGTAACGTTATATAAACTAAAAGATCCCTAATTCGATCTAGTTAAAAAGCCGGGGGAGGTTTTATATATAAATATAACGAAAATTAAAAATAACTTATATAAAGGCCGACAATAGCTTACCGTTCTAAAAGATAAGTACTTTAGTATAGTATACGTTAAGCCTATAATCGATAAAGTCTAGTATTATACTAAATTAATAAACTTTACTATCGCGATTAAAACCAAAACTTATCGTATTCTACGGGCTTTTTAAATAAATAACGGTATAAATATAAACGTGTTAACGTTCGGAGTTTACTATAAAAGGTTAAAGATTAAACTTATTAACCCCTTAGTCTATTACTACAAAACTAACGGGCGTATTAAACGGATTATACGTACGATTATAATAAAACTTAAAATAGTATTAATTAATAATAATATTCCGATCGAGTTATAACTTAAAGTAGTCTTAATAATTACTTACCTTTATAACATTATTACTAATAGTAAAGGGGAGATTCCCTTAAAGTTATAAAAAAAGGGTTTAAACGAAGACTTTAAACTAAACATCTCGTACTTACGTACTCTAGGCTATAAATACTTCGTATATAAGGATAAAGGTATAATATAAAGGTAATACGTAAAAAAGACCGGCCCTTAAAGTAAGGAAGGGATCCTTATAAAGTATAAAGGCCGACGAATTTATCGCGTTTACCTTATTTAGTCGAAACGAATCGTAAAAACGATAAACGTTTACTTTTTTAAAACTTTAAAAAACGACGAACGGTAGTACTATACGACTTAACCTAATAACACTTAACGTAAGATAAAAGTTACGAATACGATTTTTAACCCTTCCTTACTAACTAAAGAAATCGAAACCACTACCTACACTATTAAAAAAGTAAAGGTACCTATTAAAGTCTCGACCGTACTTATCGTTAACGACGAAGTAAAAAACATAATCGATTTAATTAACCTTAACGACTTCAATAAAATTAAAAACACGAAATAAAAACCCCCTTTAACAGTTATTAATTACATTATTATAACTACGAGGTTTATTATCGACAAACTTACTACGGAGGAAGCTTTACACGGCCTAGAAATAAACGAATAAAAAGCTACTATATTTAAAGAGATCCGAAATCTAATCGACCGTAAAGTGTTTAAGTTTATACCTTAATATAAAGTTAAACGATCGATTAATTATAAGTAGGTTTTAAATCGAAAACGAAGACCCGACGGTTAAGAAGTAAAAAAAAAAGTACGACTAGTAGCTTAAAGATATAAACAACGCTACGGTATTAACTATATAAAGACCGTGGTAGTTATTTTACGAGTAGATTCGTAACGTATTGTTTTCGTTTTAGTAGTTATTATAAACTACGAAGTACGTTAGTTTAATATCGTATTAACCTACTTATATAGACTATTCGACGAAGATATATATATACGCTAAATTATAATATTTAAGGAGTTTTTTATAAAAAACCTTAACCTAATAAATAAGCTCGATTATACACTTAATTCGATTATTTAATTATAACGCGCTTTTTATAAACTTAAATAAGTAAGAAAGTAGTAATAGTAACACTTAAAAGGTGTGTTAAACACTATAAACTTTATTCCGTTAACTATAAATTTAACTACTTATTTTAATCCTATTATAAAAATTATTATAATTATTTACGTCGATAACGCCCTTTATACGGGACCTAACTAAACGCTAGACGAATTCGAGGAGTAGCTATAAAACCTTTTCGCCGTTAAACTAATTAACCCGTTAACGTAGTTACTTAATATTAACCTACACATTACTTTAATAAAAAGGGAGCTAGTTAGTATTAAGATTAGTTAAAAAGCTTATATTAACGAGCTTTTATAAACGTAAAAGATAACTTAAGTTAAGAGTATTATAGTACTAATCGACGAAACTATTACTAAAACGAAAAATAATAAAGAACTCGGCGACTTAAATTAGTATTAACATATTATCGGTAAGTTTATTTACGTTTAAACTATAACGTACCCCGATATCGTTTTAATAATTAGTTAATACGTTAAAACGATAAGTAAACCGGCGGCCCGACATTAACGATCCTTAAAAAAAATTATTAAGTATTTAGTTAATAAAAAAGTATAAAAGGTCGAATATAAAAAACCTTAATAACCGTATAATAATTACGATAAGATCTAAGTCTTTACTTACGTAAATACGTCGTAAACTAATAACGAAAATAATTAATAAAACAGCTTTAAGTATATATTTTTTATAATAAACGGCTTTATTACTTAAATAGTTAAATAACTACTAACTATAAACACGTTAACGGTAAAAGTAAAGTACGTAACCGTTTATTACGTAACGTAATAAACGGTATAAATTACTAACTTTTTAACTAAACTCGGCTTTATAATAAATATTATACTTTACGTTAATAACTAAATAATTATTTATTTAATTAATAATAACGCCTTTTAACTACGTACTAAACATATTAACTTACGGTATTACTACTTTCGTAAAACCGTTAGTTAAAGTATCGTAAAGATTTAGTATATAACTACTAAAAACTAATTAATAAATATATTTACTAAACCCTTAAAAAAAACGACCTTCGGGAGATTAGTAAACTAGGTTATAACTTAACCTATATAATAAAAAGCCTTCTTTTATTACTAAACACGGTTATTATTAAATAACCGGGGCCCAGCGCCGGCCACTACTACCGGGCGCTCTAATACTAGTAAAGGGCGTCCACCTATTATATAAAAAGTAGCCTTTATTTTATTAACGATACTTCCGGTTTTTTTTTATTTACGGCCCCTTCCGTCGGGGGAGGCTCCTTAACGCGGATACAAGATTAGGCCTAAGTTAATCTTAAGCCCTACCTCCTTTATTAAAAAAGCCTCCCGAGTTACTAAAGGGAGTCGCCCGGCTAAATATAAAATTAAGCGATAGACCGTTAACACCTCGGTATTCCTATAAGCCGGGGTGTTAACCTTCCACCGGACGGAGGATTACGCGTTACCGGTTTTAAATTTACGGGCCGTGTTCGGGATCATGCCCCGCGGTACTATACATTTAAGTAGAGGCCTCCGCGCCGTACGGGATAGCCGTACCGCCTCCGGAGGCCGGGGGAGTGTTGAATGCCTCAGGTACCACTGTCATGTGACAGGGGATGTGGGGCCATCCAGCCAGTCTGTGATTGGCTAGATGTGCCCCACACCTGCAGAGTTTTTCTACATCCTGGTCGAGGGCCAAAACTAGCCCTCTCCCAGCCTCTTACATAGCAAGCAACTAATACACTAATTGCCACACACATTTGTTCAGACAATATCGTAGACAGTAAAGTACTATATGACTCGGCGATATGTCGATTTACTGAGATCGAGCGAAGTTGCACCCGCTTAACCAACATACGACCACAGAAGAGTCTTCCCATACAGCCCAGTCTCTGTCGAACGGCGCATAGATTCTAACATGGAGGGTGCTGAGCACATTGTGCTATACACAAACCGCAACTGCCCTTGTAAGGAGCCCACACCCAAGAGTCTAACGAGCGAGATCGCTGCTAACATTAGGCGAGGGGCACATCGCGCCCACATTGCCCTAGCCGAGCTAGGCGTCGCATATGACGAGAAGCACGTAGATTACAGCAAACCACGTTCGCCAGAATACCTCAAGATTAACCCCCGTGGTCAGGTCCCGACCTTGCTATCAGGGAGCAACATCATTAGAGAGTCGGCTATCGTCGCTCAGTTTTTGGCAGACTCGGTGTCTAAGACACACCTGACGCCGTCGTCGGGACACCCTGGAGGCGCGCTGAAGAGAGCACAGATGGCATACTTTGTTGAGACGTACTTTTCCAAGGCCAACTCATTCTACTACCCAGCCATTGGCGCAAAGACGGACGAGGACGCAGATATTCTCGGCGCGCACTTTGTCAGCGCAGTTTCTATGGAGGTTGAACCTCTGCTCCAGGACGCTGCGCCCTTTTTTGGCGGCAGCTGTAAGCTGACAATGGCTGAAGTACGATATTCCTGCTGCTGACGGCCTCTCCATGACTATTTTTCTAGACCCCCCTCAGGTTCATTACAGTTGGATTTCGACTAACAGCCTGGGTAGGTGCTGACTGCCTCCTTTATTATTCGCATTTTCACGCTTCCGTTCGTCGAGAATGCGCCGTTGCCTAAGACGATGGTGCAGGGACTTGACGAAAAAGCCCCGGCCTTTTTTGCATGGGCAAAAGCCGTCATTGCGCATCCCTCTGTGAATTGCATATACGACAGAGACGGATGTGCGGCTGAGATGCGCGCTCGACGGGCAAAGGCTCGTGAACTCTTGTGATTGGGGGGCAGCAGAAGTCTAGATGCAGACTGTTGTTCTGTTAGGCGTATGCTTCAATGGTAAAATAATTAACAGTACTTTTCTCCTGGCTTCTCGTTCAGTCTCGGGGAATATTGACATTTGTCAAACGTACACAGTTCCCCCTCTGCCAAAGTACAAGATGAAGGAGCATAGTAAAGGAACTCGTACAAGACAGTAGAAACATAGATGCCGCACGAAGCCATTGTTGCAAAACATCATAAGCTGTCTTTCCTTGGTGCTAGAGCTTTTTCCTCATCTTGCACTACAAGTACTTTAGCTGTGCTCGGACCACCCTTATATAACGCAAAGCAGCTCGTCATCAATTTAACAAGATTTCGGTGTCAATAACGCCGACGTCAATGGAGATTTGGAGCTATTGTATTGGGAGTGAAAGTCTCCCACATTCTTGCAAGTAGAAGCCACGAACAAAAGAGAAAAAACGGAAGCATGGGAGAAACGATGGATAAAAAAAAGCGACTACTAATCTCTGTCCTGTCTCCGGGAACGTTGCCATCCACCGACCGCTCAAAGAATGTACATTGAGTCGAGGCTCTGGTCACCCTCCAAGCCGTTTGTCGTTGCGCCATCTGCAATGAGCTCGGCCTTTTTGGCGTTGCGGTGGCGCAGCAGGAAATAGCACGCCGAGTATAGGAACCCGGCAACGACAGTGAGACCAGCAGAGATGGCATTTCCAGGGATATAGCGTGGGCCTTGCTGGTCAGGATATAGCTGCCCGCTGACAACCGCGGAAATATTGGCGATGCTATACGCAAGCGGCATGCCGATGGCGCGCTTCGAGTCAGGGGAG
Organism: Ophiostoma pallidulum; assembly: GCA_019925425.1. NCBI lineage: Eukaryota > Fungi > Ascomycota > Sordariomycetes > Ophiostomatales > Ophiostomataceae > Ophiostoma > Ophiostoma pallidulum. The sequence goes on along the minus strand of JADHKO010000095.1, from coordinate 38,393 downwards.
AGGTTGGTGGAGATCCAAGTGACAGCAAGTGTTGAAATTGGATAGAGGCCTGATGTGATGTTAGCAGGCTGCCACGGACAACGGCCATTTGAAACAGGACGAGTGAGAGTAGCCTACCCAGGACCAATATAAACATGCCAGCATAACCAGCACCGGAGTTAGACGTGCCCACGCAAATGAGATAGCCCACAGCAACGGGAACACAGCACGCGATGATGAACAGGCCACGCTGGCGGAGCTTGTCCGAATAGTACACCTGGATAGAGAGTGATATGGCACCCACAACGTAGACGGGAATGGTCATGTAGTTCACCATCAGGGACTTGTACCTAAAAGCGTAGCTCGTCAGCATTTTGTGTTACACTTTCGGAAAAGGGGAGTTGACTCGGTACCATACCCAAGGCCAGAGAGGATCGTCGGCAGAAACACACCGAAACCGTTGATGGCGACAGAGGATGTAAAAAAAGCAACGCCCAGCATCCAGACAAAGGGGTCCGTGAGGGCAATCTTGATCCACTTGCGCTCAAATTTTGCGTTACCCCTATGCATCAAGTCGCGTTTCTTCTTCAGGCGCATGGTCTCTCTCTCTTCCGTGGTGAGGTACCAGGCGGTCTCGGCTGAAGTTGGAATAAAAATCCATCCGATGCAGCCAATGAAAAAGGTGACGCAGAACTCGATGATGAACAGCCATCGCCAGGCCGCGAGTCCTCTCCGCTCTCCCATGGTCTGAACAGCATATGCAAACAGGCCGCCGAAGGAGCCAGAGATGCACTGCGCAAGATTGGTCGTCATGATACGCTTCCCGGCGGTTTCACGGGGGTAAATGGTCGAGAAGAGATACGCAAAGCTCTGTGCAAGGCCAGCCTCGGCGGCATTGAGAATCATGCGCAGCGCAATGGCTTGGTGGTACGTATGGATAAAGGCCGTCCCGAGAGTGCACAGGCTCCAAAGAATGAATGCGGCGCCGATGGACTTGTTCGCGCCGAACTTGCGCACAGCCAGGACCCATGGGAGCTCAAAGAGAATGGTGCATACACTCGATAACGTGGTGATGTTACCAAACTGGCCACCCACAAGACCCACATCTTCGTCGAATCCGAAAACCCGGGCATTTCCCAGCTGTGTCTGTCAGTAAGATGGTCTTGAGCCAGTGCATGCTCTGGGAGGATAATGGCAGACCCAGATTGGCAAACAGCCTGGCAGGCAGACGGCCGTCCGGCCGAAGGTCGGCCGGTAGTCCAGTGTTCAAAATAACTTACATTGTTTCTGTCGAGACTGGACAGAATCAGAAAGATCATTGAAACTGGCACGACAGTCTTGTCGAACTTGGCCAGCGCGGCCGCCTCCCTCCTGGGGTCGATGTATATGACAGAGCTGTTTCCCTCCATGAAGTCGTCGCCCGAGATGGGGGCTACGACCGTGACCTTTGCCTCGGCCTTTGAAAGTTCCGTTTGAGTGTCCATAGCTTTGAAAGTAGTGATGAAAAGACCAGAGCTGTTGTTGTCAAGCTGCTTGTTTGTTTCTTTCGTATGATCACCTTGGCAGATGCCAGTCTTGTCAAGCCTTTAAATATACAACAACAACATCGACAGACGCACTCTGCTTTTCATGAAAGCATTATCGTAGCCCCCTAAGACAGCCAACTTACCTGATATGCGGAGCGTTGATGCACGTATTTGATTGTAGATACATCGTATCGCTCCACGGGCATGGAGATCGTCCAAATCAGGATGCTGCCGACTCGGCTGGGCGTCGCTTTGAGCCGACGCGTGTGGTGTTCTACACAAACGCTAGGAGGGGGCCTCATCAAAACGAGAGAAGATAAGGATATGCCATGCTGCTTAGCGCCGATGACTCTATCGCGGCCAAATTTTTGCCCAATGCAGCTGTTTCTTCTTTGTCCATTATCTGTAGATCAGACTCGCATTGTAGAAATTGAGGCAAAAAAAAATAAAAAAATCAATAAAGTGGCTTGTGCCACTTGCGCCTTTGAAACATCTTGTACTGATTTCAGTGCAGTGTGGCCGAGTACAGAGCTCTTTCCATTAGCAGGACTACTTTCCCCTCTTTGCGACGAATCTAAGATAACTATCGCTTTGGTCCGATCGGAAAAGGCCGATGTGGCGGTTATCATGGCGGCGGGGCGGCTTTTTGCACTTTACATGTACAAAAGGATATACTTGATCTGACCCAAGATCCGATTTGATTGACAAGCATCTGATTTGACCTACATTTTCCTCGTCGCCTATGCAACCCCCCCCCCCCCCCCCCTTTTCGCTCACGTCTGTGCCCCGATCTACAGAGCCATGGCAGAGAATGCTAGCCCGCAGCTTCAGCCAAGACTGCGCGCAGCTAATAGAATCTCACGAGGCATAAACGCATGCCAGAGGTAAGCTGTCCTATCCTATCATTGCGGCCGCCGGCCGAAAATTGATTCTGACGGAAACATTACAGATGTCGTCGCAGAAAACAAAAGGTAGGTAACTATGGACTTGTCTCTTGCTCCGAATCCACAATCTCTACGCAGCTCAACATCGGATGAATCCGCAGTGCGATCTGAAGTATCCAAACTGCTCCGCCTGTGCGAGTGCGCAGGTTGCCTGCCTCACGTATCACATGGGCAAGGAAATCGAGGTAGGTGGGCCTTCCTGAACACAGTCAATAAGCGAAGAGGGCAGTAGCTCACAGTGGAAGAATAGCTGCCGCGGAACTATGTAGCGGATCTTGAGAAGGAGATTGAAGCACTCAGGCGTGAAAACAGCGAACTGCGGACACGGGCGAGGACACGGTCTATCACGTCGGGCGACGCAGGGTCGCTGAGTGGGCCAGGCCATATTGTCCCTCTTGATACCTCACACCCCTCCGCTGCTGCCCAGCCACCGTCGACAGACCATTTGTCCAGCTTGGTCGAAAGCGTGAAGGATGTCGTGGTGGAGCCGTCTGGACGACAGCCACGATTTCTAGGACAGGGCGGCGGCATTACTCTGGCACGGCTTGTCATGGCTGCTATTCGTGTCGACGCGCTGCCTTCGCCTTTACTCTCAACATCACAGCCTTACCCTTACCGGTCGTTCTCGGACACAATGGCAGAAGCGACCTCCCTCCCACCCCGCCGTACCGCAGAGCATCTGGTCGAAACATACTTCCAGTACCGTACGCCACACCTGCCAATCCTCGAGCGATCACACGCCAGGGCGGCCTTGGACGGGGCGTACCTGCCGAGCGACAGTGACCAGGCGGCCGCAAGTGACCATCAGAGGGATAATGATGTGTTCACTACATATATGATATTTGCCATTGCGCTGTGCGGACTTCCAGGTCCAGCGGGCAATGGCCGTCCTATCCAAAGCGAGGGTTGTTTTCGGTCTGCCGTCGCCAACATCGAGAGCGTCATTGTGTATGCAAAGAGGGACATTGAGAGCCTCCGCTCCATCCTGCTCCTGGCCCAGTTTGTTGCACTCTGTCCCTCGCAAGGGAGTCTCTGGCACCTAACGGGCATTGCCCTACGCACGTGCATCGACATTGGCCTGCACTGGGAAACAGACGACCAACGGCTGACAATGGACCCCGTGGTCCTACGAGACCGCCGCCGCTTGTGGTACTCAACGTATCAGCTCGATCGCTCGATGAGCATCACACTCGGACGACCGCTTGGCATCATTGATGAGAGCACGCACGTGGATCTCCCGAATCCGTGGGCGATAGCGGCAGCAGCACGTCCGGCACTAGATGACACGCCCGCGTTGGACAAGTACGACATCCACAGCCAGCGGGCGCAGAACCACATTTTCAAAATGTCCCGCCTGGAGTCAGAGATCGTACATGTACAGCACAGCCAGTCCTGGTCTGCCAATATTGCATATCCACGGCCCAACTATCCTTCCTGGGTACAGGACATTGAGCCCCGACTCCAAGAATGGTACGCGACTATCCCAGACACGGGCAAAGCACACCCACACTCGATCTTCGCCTGTCAAGCATACTGGGACACCATATACAACAACGCTCTTCTCCTGCTACACCGGCCAAACTCCGTTGTCCCGCATGTATCTGCGGAAAGCCTCGCGATTTCTTTTAAGGCCAGCTGCGAGGCGATTGCAAGCATCAAACTCCTCCAGCGGGACGGAAAGGTGGACGTCCTGTGGAGATCTGCTCACCAGCTGTTCATGGCCGGCCTCTGTGTCGTCTACTGTCTATGGCACTCGAAATATATTCGTGACCGAAATTCCGTCGGGGCTTGTATCCAGACGCTCCAGTCCTGTGCGTCGACCCTGTCAGCCATGTCAGAAACTTTTCACGGCGCCTCTAGCTGCCGTGACGTCTTCGATTCTCTGTCCCAGGCAACGATCGACTGGCTACTGACGTACGATGCCGAGAAAGTGCAACAGAACCTCCAAGAGTTCGAAGGACAGGTCAAGGACTTGTTCCAGCAGCTCCAGCCGCCACGGAGAAACATGATTTCATCAGTCGACAGCTGTGATGACAACATATCAACGATGCTGTCCACCGATAGCTTTGCGTTCAGTGAGTTCCTAAGTTCAGCCGCTCAGTGGCCTGAATTCCAAGGATCTATGCTAGGTTTCGTTGAATCAGAATATGATGGGTTGTTCTAGGTCGAACCTGGACGGCCAAGGCGGCAGCTGTTCTTTTTTTTCTTATTAATCACTATTCAAAATTGTCATTTAATTTGTCGAGTTAATTCAGCTTGATCCCCAAACTTGTTTCCGTATATGTTGTTTCGGTCGCCTGAGCACCTGAGCACGGATCGGTTTCACCAGACTGTCCTGTTATCCGAATCAAGGTATTGTCGTGTGTCCTAAGCATGAATATAATAGGGTGTATCTCTGTAAGTCGAAATATTTCCACCTCCTTGTCCAGAATTTTTGGGTGGTTGCAAAATGGCCTGCTTCCCGGTGCATCTCTACCCTCCCGTGCGACTGAACTACGCTTGATGTCGCCGACGACACTAATGTACTGCGCGTCTGGGCTGAGACGCACTTTAGTCAGAGTAACACCCTCTCCACGCCCTGGAAGCATTCGAGCTGGAATTTTACTGGTGTGAAATTGCTCCACATCTCCACAATCAGTGACTGACGTGTTTTGAATGTTCTTTATGAAATACTGAGTACATGGCACTGCTCTGTTGGACTTCCGCAAGTAGGGACGAGCCAGTGGCTCTAGCCAGTCGCCGGATGCTGGGAATCACGACTGGAGAGATCTTGCGAGGTTGGCTGGGGAGTGTATTTGACTGGGGAGTGTATCAGCACCGCCAGCGCCTGACCACCTGTGTGACGCGCATTGTTGGTGACTTATTATACAGAAGCTACACAAGGTGCATGTAGGCACCTTGTGGACAAAAGCTCACGGCGCGGTTCCAGCTGTGCTGCCCCGATAGGCCGGACATATGGGAGTGAGGTAGACAACGGTGGCTGTGCTGGGGTTCGAGGGCCTGGTTGAGACGAGAGTTGGTTGCGTCTGACCACGCCTCTAGATGATTTTCGAGCTGGTCAAACTTATGCGAAGTACCATAGCCTGGCTGAAGCTGCTGTGCGATCTGGTAGGGGATAAAATGGGATTGTTCTAGAAATAGGAGACCGCGGCAGGTAAGCAAATCGTCGGTGAAAAGTAAGCTGGAAGTTTCGGATTGATAGGCATAGGTGTTGTTTTATCTCGTAGCGGAAACGATAATGGAACGCAATAGCGATAGATAAAAAACAAACATCAAAGTCCTCTTATGTACATGTCTATGTTGTTGATGTCCAGATACCGAAACCGTAAGCCTATCTATGTATGTTGCAATACACTATGTGTAATCCGCAATCTCAGGACGCCATTATGTACCCCATTCCTTTGCCTTCTACAATATGTCCTCTCTGTCATAAAACAAGCTCTTCTTAACTCTAAACACACGCAAATGCGATTCTAGCCTACGTACAGGTCCAAGGCGTAGGACCTGACTGCCAACTTCCACGACCAACTCCAAGCAGAGTAACCGTGATACTCAAAACAAAAATGGAAGAAACGACATGACGAAAATAAGTGTCGTGTACAAGGTTGTCGTCGTGTATTCAAGCTCATACCAGGCCGTCTGGCTATTGAACGCAATCTTCTTTGCTTGTTCAGTCGGGTGAGCGACGCCGGTTTTGGGGTCGCGGTTCAACAACTCCTCGCGGTCTGGCATACTTGGCGGGTCAATGGCATATGCGATGGGTGTCCACATCGAGCTGCAGATGAACAAAAACGTCAGGGGGGGCCAGAATGCGTGCGTGACCAGCCCTTGCAGCACCGTCTTGACGGTTGTGTACCAGAAGAAGCAGCGGTAGGTGGACATGGCCACCCCAACCAGCGTGAGGTACACAAACACTAGGTGAAACCAGCCCATGTAGTTAAACACGATGCTCCAGATGCGTCGGGCCATGTTCAGCCGCATCTTAGGGTCGCGCTCGTTGAGCTTGGACGACTGGGAGCCTGTCGACGTGAATGCCTGTGCCTGCCCGCCCAGCCATTTGGGAAGCGCAAACGCCCGGACCAGGCACAGTGCAATGTAGGGCGACATCCACAGCTGGTACCGTGATCCTCTCTGGCCCGTGTGATACCCGGAAGGGATGAAGAGCACGAATTCACAGAGCCTGTTCGAGACGACAGCGGCGAAACAGGCGCGAACAAGCCACCGCAGCTGATCTTCGCTTGCATATGCCACTAGCTGCTTGCCGAGAATCAGAATGATGGGGATGGCGAACAGTGAAATGTTGAGAAGGATTGTGTACAGCGACAGGGTCGCATACAGGAAGCCAGAGAAACGCTGTGCGAAGGTCATCTGCCGCACCGAATCACCCCACAGGCAAAAGTTCAGCTTGAAGGATGTGTCCACCGTGCCAATGGCCCACCGCGTGCGCTGCTTGAGGTGGCTGGCAAAGTCGTCCGGGACCGTGCCAAACTGGAGGGGTTCGTGGACAAACGCCGTCTTCCAGCCTCGGCCAAGCATTTTCGTCGAGGTGGCGACATCCTCGGCGAGCGAGCCCAAGGGAAAGTTGCCGATTTCTGAAAGAGCCTCCCGGCGAGCGACGTACCCAGAGCCCGTGCACCAGGCAACACCCATGGTATCCTTGATGGGTTCGATTACATGGACAAAGAAGTCCAGGCTTTGGGCCAGAGGGTCGCCTGCGGGCGTGTTGTAGAACAGCTGGGGAGGGCAAGCAAGGCCGACCTTTGGGTCGGCCACGAGGTGGGGAATCACTGCACGGAGCCATTCGCGTTCGGGAATCTATATAGTTTTCCATTATCAGTTTTTCGTTGTCCTGTCACGTTTTTTAACCTGGCAGCCAAACGGTACTAAAAAGAGGACACTGGTTTACTACTTACCATATCGGCATCGAGGGCGGCCATGTACTCCCCAGCACCGCCGGGGAAAGACAAGGTTGCGTCGAGACCGTAGTTAAGGTTACCCGCCTTGAAATGGTGGGGCACGCCGGGGAACTTGGGCCGGGAAATGTAGTAGAGATTCGGGTAGATGGCGGTGAGAGCTTCCACTTCTTTGGCGAGGCTTTCCACGTTACCGTCGTCGAGAACGATGACGCGGAAGCACGTCCGGGGGTAATCGAGGTCGCAGGCACCACGCACCGTATCCATGACGACAACGTCGTCTTCTTTGCATGCCGTGATAAAAACATCGACGGTCGGGGCATCGTCACCCATCCAGCGCAGCTTTGGCCGTTTGCGCTTGTGGATGGACATGACAGTCCAGCAGTTGTGAAGCAGCGAGGGGATGGCAGTGGCGACCTCGACGGCGACAAAGAGCCAGGCGGCAGCAAAGGTGGCATGGAACTTATTTTGCGCTGCAACGATGCAAATGATGCGGAAGCTGAGGTACAGGATGTAGAGAGCCATGTTTAGGATGGTCAGGAAGGGAGTAAAGCGGTACACCCAGCGGCGCCATCCCTTCCAAATGTCAGCATCGTCGCGGCCGTGGATGCGCGCCACGGAGCCGGGAACGACCCAGTCGTTGCTCAGAGTCGGCTCCGGAGCCTGCTGGAGCAGTCTTGACAACGTCACGTTGCTCTGGCACTGTGTTCGTCATGCGTAAGTAACGTTGTCCTAGATCGCTGGTATGATTGTATGTATGTAGTTGAAGGGCTTGGACGATTGAAACTCACCATTGTTGGCGTGACTGGCCTAGAATCAGCCATCGAGGCCATCGGGCGGTGCCGCTTGAGGTAGGCCAAATCGACAGTGCTCGCCCGGCCACTATTCCGCGGCGACGAGGCATTGGACTGAAAGCCGTAAGGGTTGTGCGACTCGGTCAGGAAGCCACTGCTCCCCTGCTGCAGGCCCAGCGCCCAAGTCGAGGGGTTGAAGCTGTCGTCCGAGGAGTTGACCGCCGTGCTGGAGGTGTGTGCCGATTGGTAGACGGGCGTTTGCCGGGGTGACGTCAGAGGACGCGGGGGGTCCGTGGGCGCAGCCGTCAGCCATCGTTGGTCGTGGGGGTCGTTGAACGCGTACGGCGAAGCGGCTCCGTCGTCCGGCCGGTGCACGCCGTACTCATGGCCGCTTTGCTGGCTTTGCTGGTCATAGTCGTGTACGTAGGGCCGGTCATACTGCTGGCCGGGGCCCGGCTGATGCTGCAGCTGGTTCTGTGGGCTCCGGGAGTTCAGGTCATGGAGCTCAACCTGGTTTGGGGTTGGCCGGTCTGGCCTGCCGGACCCGGTAACAATGTGGAATTCGTGCGACTGCATCCAGTCCCTGTTGAAAAACGAGCGTCTGTGAGAGTAGGTGGGCGGCTGCGCCTGTTCTGTGAAGGCTGAAACGACCGGAAGGGCGAGATCCGGCGGACTCTGTGATCTCTGCCAGGCTGTCCAGGAAGCAATGAATCGCCGGTGGCTGTCCAGCAAGGGGAGAAAAATAGAGAGAGGTAGAGCGAAGCAAAGAGGCAGCGAGATAATGCAAAACTGTAGTTAAAAAAAATGAAAGACTTGTCAAAGTTTCCGACTTTGTCGGGACAGCTCCAAGAGGGCAAATGCAAACGAACGAACGTGGAGGGACAGTGCTGTGAGGCAAAAGAGTGAAAGAAGGAAGCAACAGCAGGAGCAGCAACTGGTGGAAGGGGACGAGAAAACGAACGGACTCCGGGGGAGATGTCTGGAAGGGAGAAAGAAAACGAGATACGAAACCGAGGACAAGAAAGAGAAAGAAAAGACAAAGGGCGGCAAGCCGCATTAAAAAAAACCATGAATAACACAGTCCCCACGCAATACGGGGGTACTTGCAAACCGCAAGCAAACGCAGAGGCATCCATGTACAGCGCTAGGCCGCCGGGCCTTATCTCATGCCACTGGGCACCGGACAAGTCGGACAACTGTGCGGGCGGTCCGGAACAGTTCTCTCTTTGTTTTGTACTCTGTACAACCTCGCTGTCTTTCTCGTGTTTTCCATCTTGTTTTACAACGGGCCCGGTCCATTTTCTGTCGTTGTTTCGCCCCTCCCATTTTGTCTCCTTGGTCTACTCCGTACAGTTCTGCGGTTCTTCTGCTTGTTGCTCTTATTGCGTGTCCCTCCTTTCCTCTTCTCCTTTTTTCCTTTTCTCCTTTGCTCTTTTCCTTTTCGCCTCCCACCCTCCTCGCGTGTTTTGTCCTTCTTCTGTTCTGACCTGTCTAGCCCCACCATTGGCTGGTCATTCCAGCTGAACGTCAGGCCAGGGCATGCTTGCAGGACTTTTAGCTTAACCCCTTACAGGAACGCGTTCCCATCGCGATCCCTTTACTCCGTACTCCGTACTGCGTCCTGCCGCAGGTCCATTCCGGACCAAGTACAGAAACTGGTCCACCACTGCCGTTCCAGTTTTTTTTGTTACGAGAATTTCTCAACGAGAGTACGGAGTACTGCCTGGCAGAGGTCAAAAATTTCGACCAGGCAGGCCCAAGCCAATACGGGCATGTCGTCGTTTTCAGAACAGTCGTCACAGCAGTTGTCACAGCCGTTGTCACAACAGTTGCACGTTTGGGACACAACGCGGTGGGTGCTTTTGTATGTCGTTGGTCAAAGAAAAGAAAGGGAGAAAGGAGGTGGGGGGGGGGGGGGGGGGTACAGGGGGAGCCACTTGGAGGGGAGAAACGGGTTATGGTTATTAAAGACAGAACGAAGAAAAACTTGGCAGGACTAAGCATAATAAATGTGTTTTTTCTTTCTTTCTTTCCTGCTAGCCGCATCTACTTGTACCTAGTTCAGGGAGAGACCGGGCCAAAAAGTACTTCTGTCCTAACATCAACAGTGGCGGAATACGAGCCTGTAGATCTTTCTTTCCAGAAAATCCCGCGAGGCTAGACAGCTAGCGCTCGATTCAGGTCCCACTGTGCCTTGAAAGGGGCGCCGAAGAGCCATGGAGTGATGGGTGGGGGGCGTTTGCCTCCCTGCTATCCAAGAATAGCTCCAGGGGGGGTCGGGGCTCCGCTTACCAGCGACTGTGTAGCGCCGTCCTGTGCTGGGGCCGCCACCAGCCCCATGTCATGTCCTGATCCGTTCTTTGCACCGTTTCTTAACCACCAACACCAACATCTTCCGCTCTGGAGCCAGGAACCCCCCTCCGACGCGCCAACTCTCCCCGTCCTTTTTTTGCCCTGTTATTTTACGTCTGCTTCACTTTTCCCGTCCCTCATTTCCTATTCGTTCCTGTCTCCTTATCAACACTGCCGGACTTTGTGACCGCGCCTCTGTATTGTTTCAACTGTTACAAGAAGCTGCGTGTGCCCAAGTCTGCGCCCTGCACCGCGCCCTGCACCGCGTTTTATTTTTCTGGCTCCGTATCCAGTCTATCTCCTTTCCCCCCGTCCCTCCGTCTTCCCCGTCGCCCCAAACCCCGCCCCGGCCGTCCGCGACCCACGACTGCGAGCATGGGCTTTTTCGGCGCCACGTTCGCGGTCAATTTCGTCCTGCTGGCCATCCCTGTCGGCGTGACCCTGGGCATCCTCTTCGGCATTGACGCACAGCGCTCGGCCTCCGGCCAGTCCCCAATCTACTCCCCCCCCGCCTCGTCCGGGGGCGGCGACGGAGGAGGACTCGGCGACAACAAGCTCACAACGAAAACATACTGCCAAAAATCAGTCGGTATTACGCCAGACACAACCGGCCAGGAATTCACCTGTCAGTGTCCCTTTGCCTCCGTGGTCACGATCTTGGCTTTCCCCCAACGTCGCTTTCTTGGACCACCCCATCTATGCCCCGGTAGTTTAGTTCGTAGCTCTGTGTTGCTAACCTCCAGGTGCAGTGAATCCAAACCAATGGGGTTGGAATGCTTCTGAAGGTGGCGGACTGTGCATGAATGTAAGTTCAGGCGTCCTCTCCTTCGAATTCCTAAAACACCACCCAGCACTTGGCTTTCTGCTCGACATCATCTCGTCTAACGGCACCCCCCCGTCCTCCCCCCTCTCCCCTTCTCTGCCAGGTTACCACATACGACAACAGCACTTACCCTACAAAAACAACCGCCCCTGCTTGGTCCATTACTTGGTCGTACCCGCAGGGCCCCGAAAGCCAGCCCGTGCATGCGTTTCCCAACGTCCTCGTCGACGGCGGCGTCTTCCCTGCTACGATCCAGTCGCTAGCACAGATCGATCTCGACGTCCAGTGGACATATAGCCTTGGAAACAGTAGCCTCGCAACGTCGAACCTGTCTGCTCTTACGACGGAGAAGCTCAATGCCAACGTTGCAGTCGACATGTTCCTGGACAGTGACAAGGAGAGCTCCAGCAACAGCTCATTGGCGGCGTATGAGGTCATGGTGTGGCTTGCCGACTTTGGCAGTGCTGCGCAACCTATAGGCATGTCCAGCGGCGCCGTGACCACCAAGGCTCTCAACGAGACCACGTTCAGTCTGTACTATGGTACCAACAGCCTCGACCAGCACGTGCTGACGTGGGTGGCATCGGAAACAACAGAGACGTTCAGCGGCGACTTGCTGCCGTTGTTCGTCGAGCTATTCGCCCTTGGCGGCAGCAACTACCCCAGCGAAACAGATTACCTGGGGTACTTTGCCTTCGGCTCCGAGGCATACTACTCTGACGATTTCGTTACTCTTTCTGTACCGCACCTGTCGATTAATGTAACAACAACAACAACGTGAGACTTGCTGGAACGAGATGCTTTGGAAAGGCTTAATGTACTATAATGACTGGATAGACGGCGCCGAATTATAACTTGTTTTTTAACTGTCTTTTTACTCGAAAGTGAGACTCGTACATGCTACAATCCTGTCCAGAGCCTGGCTATCGCACACTTGGCTAATCTGAGATGCCGTGGAAGGCACTCTCCGAATGTGATCGACCAGGAATACAATTTTCCTTGCTCGTTCACACGTTCAACGTTCCACTGATACCTCTCACCCATTACATCTTGCTCAGTCGCATCGTGTCGTAATTTGTTAGATTTTATTGTTTGGATAAAACTACTGATATTAGATTGACATGGTCACAGGTTTAGTGTCATCCGGTCTGTGGCGAGACATGTTCCATGGCCGTCAGGTTGAGTGAATCTAACACGAGCACGAATCCACACAAGCACATGTATGCCCCCGTTACAAGACGTAACGATAGAGAGGTGATCTATCGCCCAATTCAATAAGCTCCTCTGAAAAAATGGGGGGAAACAAAGAGTCAGCAAACAGTCTGCCGTGTCAAATTGGGGGGAGAAGAAAGACTTACGTTCGGTATACTTCGCATAGATCTCCTCTTCCGTCATGAGGTCTCTCTGGTCGTTGGCTCTCTTCAACGCGTAGCGAAGGATAAAGGTGCAAATAATTGCATTGAGCAGGAAGCCAAGGGAGATGCCATAGCCTGTCCAGTAGTCCGGTGCCTGTTTGGCAATGTAGATATTGGAGCCGACAATGCCACCTGCGTTGCCAACCATGATGCAGATACCGATACCGATGGCTCTTTTCCAAGTGGGAGAGAGGTTGTTCGAGACCCACGTAACAAGCGTTGACACGCCCGAGTACACACCAGCTGGGATGAAGAATAGCCAGAAGTACACCAGGCCTGGGTACTTGAGCTTTGGCGTTGCCATGACGCCGAGGAATCCGACTAAGGAAAAGGTATAGGGAACGACGACAAAGGGCCACCGAGTTTGATACCGGTCGGCCAGATAAGCGTTGAGAAGTGTCGCCAAGGCACCTACCAAATAGATTGGAATGGTCAGTAGCTGGGCGATGGCGGCTCTGTACCCAAGCTCGGAGATGATGGTCGGGGCCGTGAATGTAAAACTATAGACGGCAACTCTGTAAGGGAAGGAGGTTAGCAAGCTTTGCCCCTTCTAAGACTTGGCAACCAAAAAAAAAAGCGAGGACTTACGTGTCTCCCCAGAAGATGAAAATAGTGAACCAGATCTTCCAGTCGCTGAATACCGACTTCATTTGCTTCCATTGGAACTTGTCGTTGGTCTCCAGCCGGCCCGACGAGGTTCCCGAATCTTGCTCAAGGCGGAGCTTGATGAACAGCTTTTCATCGGGTGTCAGGAACGATGCCGTTTCTGGGCTGTCGGGCAAGGCCCACGGAAGTGTAACGCCAACTAGAACCGTAGCGATACCTTCAATGATGAAAATCCAGCGCCATCCCTCGAGACCGCCAATCCCATCCATTTTCTCTAGGGCAAAGCCAAGCAGGCCCGAAGTAGCGCCCGCCAACGAAGCCGCCACAAACAAAATGGCCATCCGTTGCTGTAGCTCGAACCGGCAGTACCATTCACCGAGTAAGAACGAAGCAGCAGGGAAGAAGCCAGCCTCGGTGAGGCCAAGGACAAAACGTGCCCCTAGAAGCCCCCCGCCACTCTGGACGAGGCCGTGCAGCGTCATCACCTACAGTGTCGGGTTAGAACGAGGTTTATGATAATATCACAGACAAGAAAGGAATGGGAAAGTCGGGGAGGGAATCGTTGGACGAACCGTGCCCCAGGCGAGGAGAAGAATAGCGAGCCACCAGGACGGGCGAATCAGCTTGAGGACAATGTTGCTCGGGATTTCAAATAGGCAGTATGGAATGAAAAAGATCTTTACGACAGACCGGTTAGCGTCGTGGCTCACTCGTCCAGAACAGCGAGAAGGAACACTGTCGTGCCCTTCTCTTTGTCTTTTTTTGTTATGGGGGAGGGGGACAAAATAAAATCTTTAGGATGCGCATACCATCAACGCCAAGTTGTACTGGCTGTCCGACATGTGGAGGTCTTTCACCATTCCAGCAACCTTTGCATTGCCAATGTTGCCCTTGTCGATGAAGCAGATAAGGTAGAGGAGTGTCAGCATCGGCACGAGGCGGTAGTCAACCTTGCGCAACACACGGTTCACTTCCGCATCGTCATAGCTGGGAAGGTTGGCCTCGTTCAGCCCGGTAACTCGCTTTCCATCTGCAGACACGGTTTCGGAGTGCAGGGCCAGCTCGACCTTCTCGGGAGGTGTGTCGTTTGCCATGTTCAGCTCGATTTCGCTCGGGTCGGGCAGGCGCATGTGAGTTCTTGTGCAGTTGGAACTCGACCCTTGTGTGACAAATCCATTCACCGAGAATATCTGTGCCCCTTTATATATCTACAGACATTTCTTTCTCAGCAAGAACGCCGTTTGCTCATTACCGAGGAGAAGTAAACCAGGGAGCAAAACAATACCCGCGGCGATCGCATTGGTTCTGGGGTACCCCGCAAAACGTGGCTTAGGCCGTCGTTTCTTACCCGTTAGTGTGAGGAGACAATGCGGGGGCAATAGCCTGCGCGCGCTTGTCCTGCCTCCCGAGTCTTTGTGAAAAGCACAGGCGCCATGCCACTCCGGCTATCTCGAAGAGTTTTCCTTTGGGAATGCAGCGCGTCATGGTGAGACCTGCCCGGGACATCCTTCGACGGCCTGGGTCTGCCACAGAGGCTTGGTAGCACCCACAACAACCTCCCGAAAGCTCCGACAGCCCATCAGTGGTGCAGACCGTCCTGGTCGCCAGCGGGAACCTCATCGTCACGCGCTGTGGCATGACCCAAGACAAGGAGAAGGCGAACCATGGTACGATGCAGGCTATGTAGGTGATGTTTGCCGTAGGAGAAAGCGTCACTCGTGCTTTTTGTCATGCACCAAAGACGAGGGCAGAACGAATAGAGACGACCTTATTGTCCCAATGCCCGCAGCAGGCTCGAGCTGACCACCCCAAGATCCAAAGCGGCCCTTGCTCCTGTATGCCGTTTGCTATCTAGCATTGCCATTATGACCGCCCTTTTCAGAACCGGAAATGAACTCCGCAGGCTCCATCGAGGCACCTGGGTGTTATGGGCCTGGCCCAGACCTCTGCCCCAACATGGGGGCAGTCCGCTCGACAGGGGTGTGGCCGTCGTTATGCGTGTCCCACCGTGCTAGTTAATTACCAAGCGTGAGGTCTTGGTCGCCTACTGCATCCACTCCGTTTCTGTTGGCCAGCAAACGAGTAGTTTTACCGAGTAGATATCCTGATTTCTTGTTACTTCTGGCTCCGGGCGAAGGGAACAGTAGTCTTGTAATCACTGCTCTCTCTGCGTTCATCTTGAGCTTAGGGGACTACCCCGCATGAATACCATGTTTGCACTACTGATTTTGATATGGGACAGCGAATCATCACGTTGGCTGATTTGATGCCGTTGTGCACTAGGCCCTGTGCGTTTGAAGGGCCGACAGTGTCTACAAGGCTAAGCGTCACGTTTTCCAGATCAATACCCGTGATGCGGCCACATGTCACACGGCAGCCGAGATGGACATGTTGTTTGTTTGTGGAGATGGGGGTTTCGGACAGCCAATGAACAGTACGCAATTCCATCGTGTTGGGCCCCAATGCCGCATCCATTTCATTTGCACGATCGCCATCATATGACTACGCCATGCCCGGACTACCAGCTTCATCAGCCGTGATACGAATCGTCGTGGACTAACTATTCAATGAACACGGAATCGTTATAAAGCTCGCAGGGGCAATGATAAAACCAGCATTAGGATCATACTGGATGCCGACATCTCCAGCTTTTTTACTATAAAAACAAATAGATACAGCGGTTTCCCAGCATCGATGGAGGTCATGTACGCGCCGTTCGGCGTGTAATACAAGCCCGGGCGGCTATCAAACAGGGTTACCAGCCAGACACCCTTTCAACGACCCCCGTCTCGGAGCAACCGGGGCAGAGCCGTACTGATGAAGCCGTATCTTACTACACTGTAAAGCAAAGTGCAATCCTACCAGAGCTAATTCACGGTGTGTTATTAAGATACCAGAAACAGCGGCGACGATACCAAAATGGACAGATGTGCCAAAGACGAGAAAATGCCCCAGACAAGCATCTCAATCCAACCTTTCCAAGCAGACCTTTCACCACTATTTCACTCGCTTTCCTTTTTCCGTGTCTGCAATTTAAAACCTCGTGATGAGTCGAATTTGAACGACTTTCCCCCCCTCCCCCCCGCCACCCCTTGCCAAAGCAGTTCACTTTCCTTTCACAGCATATCCCATTTCGTATTGTCTTTGTCTGAGGTCTCCCACCCCCCCCCCCCCCCCACGACACTCGATTGTCTCATCTTTCCAACCACACGGCCCGTTTTCGGAAGTAAATGAACCGTAGTATTCTATGGCCGCATATGCCCGTAGTATTTCACACACTCTGGTATTTTAACTAGCTGTCCAATGTGCTCATAATCCCTGGAATGGATTTCTCTCTGCCCAGAATGTCCGCCAGCTAAAATTCTTTACTTTCTTCTGGAACTGTTGGATACCGTGTTCGCCCTCCGACTGGGGTGCCATCATATTGTTGAATGTTTTCTTCACCAGCGCTGCCTGTCCTGAGCTATCTGGTGAGACCCAGGCCAACCGCGTCAGTTCCTTGTTGATGGCAACTGCCCGCGGTGCGGCACGGTCCAGTATGTCGAGATACGCATCGAGGCTTGCATTCAGTGACCCTGCAGATCCATCTGTGATAGTATGGACTGCGCCGACTCGGTGCAGCTCTTCGGGTCGTATCTCGCGAGCGGAGATCATTCCCTCCCGTGCCATTGATGGGCCCCATTCCCTAACGAGGTACTTGGAGATCACCGCCGGGCTGACACCAATCTTCGCCTCGCTCAGCGTCCACCGTGCCTGGGGCGACACGATGCGAACGTCGCAGACAAACGTCAGGCCGACACCACCGCCGAAGGCCGGCCCATTAACAAGCGAAATAGTAGTCTGCGGCACGTGGTCGATGGCATCGTAGAGCGCAAAGACCTTGGCGTAGTAGTTGTCCTCGGTGGACGCATCTGCGGTGTCAGTTCCGCCGCTGAGATCCATGCCAGTGCAGAAGTATTTGCCCTCCGACTCGAGTATGATTTGGTACACACTCGCGTCACTAGCTACATCGCGGTAGAAATTCGTCAAGTCTTCAAGCATAGAGTCCGTCAGGGCGTTGCCGTTCTTGGGGCGCGTCAATGTCACCTTCACGGCTGTTCCGGAACGCGACAAGCGATACTCGCCAGTATCTTTCAACACGGCCCATTCCCGCTGCGGCTTCTCGGCAGCTGGGGTCGCCTTGGATGCATCCAAAGATGAACTTGCCTCCTTCTTCTTGGTTGCCGCCCCTTGCCACAATTTCTTGGCATGCATGGCGGCGCCGACTCGGCTTCCGTACGGGATGCCGATCTCCTTGGAGATCCACTGACCGACGTCGATGAGCTTGTCCAAGTCCACACCCGTGCGGATGCCGGCCTTTTCCAGCGTGTAAACGACATCCTCCGTTGCTATGTTGCCCCGGGCTCCGGGGGCATAGGGGCACCCACCCAGGCCGGCGACGCTGCTGTCAAAGGTGCGAATACCCATCTCGTACGACTTCACAACATTCCCAATGCCTTGGCCGTAGGTGTCGTGGAAATGGCCGGCAAGCTTCGATGCTGGAATGACCGGCAGGAGAACGTCGAGCAGCTTCTGCATGTCTATGGGTGTGCCCACACCAAGGGTATCACCGAGGCCAACCTCAAAGCAACCCATGTCTAGCAGTCTCTGGACAACAGGGATCACAGCTTCCGGTGGTGTCAGGCCGGCAAACGGGTCTGAGAAAATGCAGGACGTAGCGCTGCCGGGATCAATTAGCAGATGATGTTGGAACACTGCACAGCCACTGTCTCTCTACTCTTTGGGGCGTCTTTCTTCTCACCCTCGAACACGGATGCCGAGCTCCAGCGCCTTCTTCGTCACGGCTTCGGCCTGGCGCAGGGCCTCCTCCACTGTGCAGTTCTGATTGGCCTTGCTAAACCCCTCTGTGATAGAAGCAAAGACGACGATTTCTTTGGCATTGGCCTTATGCGCATTCTCGAGGCCCTTAAGGTTAGGTGCCAGGACGGGGAAGTTAAGAGCATCGGTACCAGGGAGACTGAAGACACGGCTCATAACCTCTGCGCCGTCGGCGAGCTGCGGCACCCATTTCGGCGACACAAACGACGTCGACTCAATCGTCTGCAGGCCCGTTTCGGCAAGGCGCCGAATAAGCTCTACCTTCGTGTCGGTTGGTATCTTCTGCTTGATGTTCTGGAGACCGTCGCGAGGCCCAACTTCGACGATCCGGACATCACGGTCGGCCTGACTGAAAGCGGACGAGTAGCGTCGCTCCCTGGCAGTGGCAGCGACTCTAAGAAACGTCGACGGCCGGGAGGACAGGTGTCTGCTCTGCAGAGCTGCGATCCGCCTGGTCGAAACCAGCGTCGGCATCATAGTATGGCCGATCATGGCGCCGTGACGTTTTCAGTTGTTCATGCACAATAGACCATCAACGAGGAGTTGACGTTTTGACGCTTTTATCAACATGTCATGGCATTGGGATGTGATCTCGTGCAAAATTACCCTGCATCCCACCGCCCATTACGTAGTTGTTTCTGCAACACTTTACATCTCGGGGCAATATCCGAGAGGGCATTAATCAAGACAAATTCACCTCGGCGAATTCCATACACAGGTCTCCGCATCCCAAAAACTGGCGCTTCCCCGAATGTCGCTTCTGGAGCTGGGATTGGCGTTCTGTAGGAAATTATAAACACGTGCAGCAGCACGTGCATACCACCAGAAGACTAGAAAGTCTTGGCCAAAGAACTAGCTCCTTGATCGCTAGGAATCCAAACAGCCCTGCCTATGCCTCGGCTACCTCTCGTACTCTCAGAGTGCTTATATAATATGCTTGGTATCATAATCGATATTACCGGATGCCCAGCTATTAGATGCAGGTACGGAGTACGGCCGGTCGGGCTCCCTCGGAAAATATTCGAAGTGAAGTTGTTACGACGTACGGAGCACAGCCTCACGATTCTCACATACTTAATTTAGCCACTAATGAAGCAGTTCCACGGTCGACTGACCGTCACTGAAGACAGAATATCTACTTACTGGGATGACATTTCATACAGAGGGCCTGCCACACAATGCTTACGCAGAACTACCGTGTGCGGCACTTGAGGCGGCACATTCGAATCTAGATAAGTGGGGCGGCTGGCACAGGCAGCATCACGTCGCCTTGGCAATATGCAGCCATGGTAATAGGCAGCCCGTGGTAATATGCAACCACGGCTATATGTTACCGTGGTTATGTGCCGGTCCTCTGTTTTTCTATCCTGAGAGAGCGTCGCAGATGACCTGTAGTCTACCTTTTCGAGAGAGGGTTGCCTTCATCCAGCACATTGTGTAACGGCCGCGTCGTAAATGAAAACTAGAAAATGGCAGGTATAGGTACTTGTATGAGGTTGCCACGATTGTTGTTCCTGGTTCAGAAGTAAAGATACCGGCTTCCTTTTCGAAGACGATGCGTTGAGCATACGTGCAAGAGCTGGCACGAGTGCAGCAGGCTTTCTCGTTTTTGGCGGGATGGTGACGCTCGGACAGGTATTTCTCCAGAGCATGACCTGGAGTTCGATCGAATGTACTTACCGTTTGCAGACTTGGGGGTCCGTCGGCGAGCATCGTTCTCGAAAGAGGTGCATGGGTGCGTAGTATTACTCCGTACCATGCATCGTATTCGGCGTTTACCTTGGCCTTGTCACATAAAGGGGATCCTCGACAGGATAATCGGGTACCAAAAAAGAAGAATATGTAGAGGCGATGGTCAGTGGATGGTATCTGGGCATGTACGAGGCCAGTGCGAGGAATGCTCGCTGAGATCACACACCAAGGGAACCAACAGTACTCACACCCGGACGATGTTCACCCCTGCTGCACCGACAACCACCTCGGAAATGGGTCTGTGCGAAATGTTCGAGAGAAATACTCGTAGATCTCCGGAAGACGGTAGCAGCTAGAATGTGATATGAACCTAGACGACCGTGCAATATGTTCAACAAGAACTGGTCAATACGGTAATTTGACGGACAATGCGAGTCTCGTTCTCTGTAGGAGTGGTGCTTTGGACGCTTTTATCCTGGGATGGCTACGGAGAAAAGGTTAGACAAAGGAGTGTCCTCGCCATACATGTTACAACTGGTAGATAATAGAACTATGATTGTACAATGGTTTTTTTTCAATGGGAATATACTTGATTCAGGAGGCTCTTTCCAGATTACTCAACGTCGGGAACTAAAACATAACAACAGAACTGTGCATATATGCATATTTAAGGGTGTATTGAAAAAGGTTCGTAGCATGCGAGGTCAAGTCCAAGCCAAAGGTTACAGAGGTAACGGCTGTGCACGGACCACATACGATCAGCCGGATCCACTCAAACACTAGCGGCGTTTTGTGGCCCAGCTTCAGCTCCAACATCACATCATCAGCTTTTTTCCTCACGTTCCAAGCCGAAGATTAGGCACCACCATTTATTCCGCGTCCCTTTTTCTACGACGTAGTCACAACAACTCCTGTGTTCACCGTCACGACTGGAGCGCCAGAATACCAGAATGGCCCACAAGACGGTGTGCATTGTGGGTGAGTCCGCCTTCCTCTTCTCTTCGAGTTGGCGCCCTAACGTCTTATGTCTGACAACACAGGCGCGGGGCCTTCCGGCTTGGTGGCAGCTAAGACGCTGCTGTGGGACCGGCGAGCGTGCGGCCAGTTCCGCGTGACTTTGATCGAAAGCCAGCCGCGTATTGGCGGACTGTGGCCGAGCAACCCAGACGACAGCGGAGGTCTGGTGCATCCGCAGATGCTGGCCAACCAGAGCCGGCACACCGTCCAGTTCGGCGATCTGGCGTGGGCCTCACCCGGAGATGGTCTCGCTAGCGGACAGAGCGACAACTCAGGCAGCGATGATGACGACATTCCCGAGTTCCCACGCGCGTGGCAGATCGGGCAGTATCTGCAGCGCTACTTCCAACGGTACTGCGCTGGGCGAGACGACTGTGAGGTGCAGCTTGGCCGGCGTGTCGTCAATGCCGTGCCGATCGATGGCGGCCGCGGGGGCTGGCGAGTGTCGACGCAGGCATCCGAGCAACCGATCACGGTGCCAGGTGCGGATACCGTGTTTGACTACTTGATTGTGGCGAGCGGGTACTTCGGCAGTCCCTCGGTGCCTGAGGCGTTGCAGACAGTATTGTCCCATCCGCCTGGAGGAGATTCCATCCCCGTCATCCACAGCAGCCAATACCGTGACCTGCGGTCGCTGTTCGCGGGGAAGGCAGCCAAAGGAAAGATCTTGGTTGTCGGCGGCCAGTTCTCGGGTGTTGAGATTGCGGGTACGATCGCAAACCACATCTCGTCCGAACGACATGCTCCGGTCGACAAGGCCTACCCTACCAGCCCAGGAGAGATCATCCCTAACCCACAGGCCATCTCGGTGCATCACCTCATCCAGCGCCCGTACTGGGTATTCCCGCTGCACACATCGCCTGCGCCCACCACACAAGCGCCCCCGTTTCTACCGTTCGACCTCACGTCCTACAACATGCTGAAACGGCCACAACCACTAGCCGACACACAGGGGCACATATCAGTGGAGGCCGCCGGACGGTCTCACTCCATCTTCAAGACTATTCTCGGCACAGACCAAGCAGATGTGCATCCGGATCTGGCCATGCGCGGGGACGATGTGCTGGACGCGCCGCCCTACATCGCCGTCAGCGACACGTACTTAGAGCATGTTCGCCAAGGATTGATCAGTGTATCCAAAGGAAGGCTGGAAGACGTAGCTGGGACAACGGCATCGACAACGCCAGGGACCATTAGCGACGTTGCTGCTGTAGTCCTAGCTACCGGCTTCTCGGCGGCAGGGTCTGTATCGTTTTTCCCTGACTCCATCAAGAAGATCCTGCAGCTCGACCCGAGTGACGCGCGCCAAATGGTCGCCCTGGCTTTCCACGGCACGCACCACCCACAGGTGCCCCGCCTCGCGTTCGTCGGTTACTACCGGTCACCCTACTGGGGCGTTATGGAGATGCAGGCCAGGCTCGCCACCGCCCTGTTCGTGGAAGATGCACTGGCGGCTAGTCCTGCAACATCAACAACGTTGACTCCGTGGTACCCATTAGCCACAGCTCGGTGGCCACAGCTGGCGCAGGCCCTTGCGGACGACCGTTCTATCGAACATACGCTGGGCTTGCGCGCCAATCCGCAACGCACGTCACAGTTCCCCATGGGCGACTACTTGTTCCTGATGAACAGTTTCGCAGAGGCACTGGGGGTGACCCGGCGGGTGAGTGAGGCCCTGACCACAGAAAATGTCAGTATGGACATTGTCACACCGGCAGCATACGCCGACGACGAGTCCACGGCGTCGCGAGAATCCGCAGCCGAGACAGCACGCTTACTCGCCGCCACTCGTGCCGTCGCCTCGGCAGGCCTCCACAATGCTCGCTTCGTTGCCCGTGCTGTGTTCCGCAGCCTGCTAGGTACGTGGCACCTTGACCGCACGCTCACCTCCCGCCTACCACTACACCCCAGCGGCCGGTTCGTCGGCACGGCCGAGTTTCGACTACGGGCAGCTACGGGGGACGGCCTCAAAGACCCACAAAAGGTAGATCGTGAAGAGCTCGAGTACCTCTACGTCGAAGATGGCACTTTCACCGCAACGAACGGTCCCTCGTTTCGTGCGACCCGTCGCTACGTATGGCGGTACGACCCTCGCCAAGACAAGCTCTCCGTGTGGTTCGCGCGCACCGATGACAGCAGTCGTGCAGACTACCTGTTCCATGCACTGGAGTTCAAAGCAGGCGGCAGTCAAAACGGAACTGCTGCCGCCGGTGATTCCGGTGGTTCTGGTAGCTCGTGCACAAGCCACCCCTGGGAAGCTGCCGCGGGCCACCTCTGCATCGATGACTTTTACGACGTGCGCTACAAATTTGCCTTTTCCGGCGTCAACCTAAGTGACTGGCAGCTTCAGTATGCCGTACACGGTCCAAATAAGGACTACACCATTGCAGGTACTTACCGTAGATAGGCCTTGGACAGCCTCTTCACGCCACCATCTACTGGACAGATAAAACTTGATAGTTTATTGTGCAATGCTCAGTGTTCCTAGACAAATGTTTTTGACGCTATTCTACAGTCCCCCGTGCAATCAATCCAGCGACAACTGGGGTGTTCTGTCCATTCTCCTGGCTCCCGCTCATCCCCATTGCACCAGTACTTTCTTGCCTTGCTTGCCTTTCTTCTTCCCCTTGTCGTTATCTTCTTCTGCTTCAGTTGCAGATAAGGGTGCAGCTTCGTTACCAGTACCGCTGCCGTTGGCACCACCCCAGGAAAACCCTGTTTCCTGGATGCCGCCGCCCAAATCCCGCCGCACTGTCTTTCGGCCATAGCCGAACACAGACGGTGGCGGGGGTTTCTGTGCGGCGGGCAACGCTGGGAAATTGTCCTCACCAGTGGGGCGGCGCGGTGCGATAGTCCCAGAGACAGGAGCAGACAGCGACGATGATGATGGACCGGCACGGGAGGACGATGCGCCACCGACGCGTGCTGCGAGTGATGTAGAGGGTCCGCCACTGGTGATCCACGACGACCCAGACTGGGCCGTGGGCTTGCTACTAGCACTAGGTAACGCCGGGAAGGCGGCCGACGCAGAGGCCGATGCCTGTGAACGGGTCAACGCCGCTGACAGAGTAGCCGGGCGTGGGGGTGCTGTCCACGTAGCCCCAGGCACCGTTCTTCCGGATGGCCCGACAGAACGAGGTGCTACTGAAGTGGACGCACTGGGCCCACCGAGTCGTGTGCTGTGCTTCAGTCGAAGCACACGCGTAGACGACGGCCGTTGTGCAGATGACGTGTCGGGGAAGCTGGGTATTGGGGGGGAAGCCGCGGCGGCATCCGCCCACCCACTCGTTGATGTTGTTGCTCCGTGCATGCCCCCGAGGGTCGGCAACGAGGGATAATCTTCGTTGGCGGCACGCCGGTCATTAAGTGCTTTGCGGAGGGCATCTGCTTTGGCCGGGTCGTCGAAGAGGTCCGCAACTTCGCGCACGAGACTACGAAGCGCGGTGTCGCTAGTATCGGCAAACAGGGTCGAGAATGCATCGATTAACTGCGCTGCGGTCCAGGCGCTCGTGCGGAACGAAGATATGTACGATCGGAACGCCTCAACTTTGCTCGGATTGCTGCCCAACAAGTTTGACGCTCGCTCAATGACGGCCCCATGGCGCACAAGGCGGGCACGTTCTTGCGTGGATAGGTGGGCAAGGTCCTGGGCGCTGATGCCATCCATGGGGTCTACGGGCGTCTGCTGTTGGCGTTCTGTGGCTGCTGCACGCTGTTGGTTACTGCGGTTGCCTCCGTTCTGTCTTGATGACGATGCCGACGATGCCTGGTGCGACGCTTGTGCTGGCGGGGGTGCGGGGGCTGATAGGTGGCTGCCAAAGGTGCGGTTTGAGATCGACTGCGCAGAGTGGATTGCCAGCTGCCGCTGGTAGGCTATCTCGTCGCGGCGCAAGTTTTGGGAGGAGCCGATCGCGGCGGGCGCGTCGGTGTTTGGATCGCGACCACGGCTGATGCGCCCCTGGTGGCTCTGGCCGCCGCTGCCCCCTCCTCCTCTGCCAGAAGGCCTGTAGTCGAAATCGGCCATGCTGACCACCTGGACATCGCGGCGGACATCCTTCGACAACGTGTTGCCGTGCTCGCTCAGCTGATGGGCCTTGAGGTCCAGTTCTGACTCAAACACGACAAATTTCTTCTCGAGGCATTCGCGGTCCACGCAGAGGTAGTGGTCGTTCTTGAAGTGCTTTTCCAGCTCGTCGTAATTGCGGTAGTAGTGAGGCGAGCGGGAGTCGCGTCGGTCACAGATGAAGCAGCGCTCGTGTTTGTTTCGGCAATGCTCGTAGAGTTTGTCGTCGTCGTAGAAGCGCTCGCCACAGAAGCCGCAGAGGGGATGGCCGCGAAAGCCTGTCTGGTCAACCGCGCCCGGCCTGTCGTCACCATGGCGCATGTGCTTTTCGAGGGCCTTGTCGCTGAACAGCTCGTGCTCATGCGTGAACACCTTTTTATTGCGCGTACACAGGTCGCACATCTTCTTGTGGTGGACGGAGCGCACATGACGGTGCAGATCCTGCCACCCCAACCCGGCAAAGTCGCAAGACTCGTCCGGGCAGTTGTAACGGAGTAAGAGCACAGTGTCACCCACTATGTCTTCGTTGGTGTACTTGATGCCAATATTGTCGTCGGTACTGGTGATGTCGGCAGCTGTGTACTCGTCGAAGCGTTTCGCCGGGTCGTCAGTAAAAATGACGTAAGGGGCGGGAGTCTACGTGTCCGTCGGTCAGCAGATTCACTCGTCAAGAACACGACAGTACAAAGGGGGGAAGCTTGTTTCCTTTCGCTGCGTTGGCCTGGCCAGAACATTGGACAGGAGAGGCGTCACGTACCCTACAGTGTGGACAGTCTTTGGTCCGGTAGAGCGCCCGCATACGCAGTGCGCAGATGTGGCAAGTCAGGTGGTTGCAGGGCGCAATGGCGTGGTGGATGACTGGGTTTGCGCATATGAAGCACACCTCGGCATCGCCGTCGTCGCCCCCGTCGTCGCCGCCAGCGGCCGCGTCTTGTGTTGGTTGTGTGGACCGCAGGATTGGGTCTTTCTGCGATGCCGGGCGCGGCTCTGCATCTGCTGCAGCAGGGTGCGTGCCGCGATCGTGGTGGCCACCGCGTCCCCGGCCACTGCGGCCGCCGCCGCCGTCTCGTCGCCGTTGGCTGTTGCGGCCGCCCTCCTCTGCATCGCCCCCACGATCACCGCCACGGTGGCCGCCGCGCCCTCTCCCCTCGCCCCCACCACCACCGCCGCGACCTCTCCCGGTCCGGCCCCCTCGTCCACCGCCTCGACCGGAATGTGAGGCATCAGCACCAGGGCCAGCCGCGCCGCCGCCGCCTCTCGGGCGGTTTCTCTGCTGCGAGTGTGTGGTTTCTGCGCCTGCTTCGCTACCGCCACCGCGGTCGCCGGTTGCTGTAGATGTGTTGCCTTCACCTCCCGCCATGACTCGATATGAAGTTGGGTCAATCGCGGGTGGTGTGGGAACGGCGAGGTATTCGGGGCAATGTCACGCAGAACGATGTAGAACGTCGAGTGTCTGTTGTGGCGAAGTGCGGACCGTGTGAGGATGGAGGGGCAGAAGCAGCAGACAAAACGATCGGACGCAAAACTGAGCTGGCTTGACAAAGAGGGAAAAAGAAGTAAGAATGAAAGAAGAAGTGTCTGGGAGAAACAAGGAGTGAGGGTGAACCTCTCTGGCTTGGGGCAGCGTGCTCTGTCTTTAAGCTGTAAGGGTTTGTCATGGACAGAAGATTCTTTGCAAGGCCACTTCCCTCTTTTTTTTTCCCGGCTTCGAGGCAGGCGCTGTTTGGTGCGGAAGGGGGAACTTGGCGTCGGATCGAAACACTGCCGTTCATTGGCTGCATGGGATCGCGCTCACACAAAACTTTGCCTTCTGCGAACAGTCGCAAAGCTGGCGGTGGAAAGCCTGGCCTGGCCGAGCGCCAGGGGGCCAAATTAGGGGAGGAAGGGCTGGAGTCCAGGGGCTTTTCGGTGAAGGAGCCCGCTGTGGGAGGGTGCACTGAAACTGCGGTTTACCCCACCAAACAGGGCTTTCAAGAGGCTGCGGAGCACACCAGGGCCAGCTAGCCAGGCCACAATGTGTCATCCGGCAGTGCGACACTTGGCTCAGCCTTGCTCCGAGCCACGCTTTCGCCCGTGGAGAATTTACAGGGCCACGTCCCTCAAAAATGGGAGCATGTGATTGGCGAATGGAGACCTACTCCGTAGCTTGGCTGAGAACGTGTGGAGCAACTGACGGCGGGCGGGAATGACACTGATTTGACTCATATTGACACCGCGCGCGGCGCAGGCTTTCATTCACGCGGTCAGCGGCAAACGATGGGGCCAGAGGTCTGAATGCTGGGTCTCGCCTTTGTTGATTGTCTGGTCGATGACTTCAAAGAGAGCTTGAGAGACAGGACAGGGCAGAAAACGAACGGCAGAAATATAAACAAAATGTAAAGCGAAAGAAAGAATTGAAATAAAGGAATATAAGAAAGGTTCAACGAGGCAAATACGGCCGGGCAAAACGAGCCTTTTTTTCATACCAACGGGCCACGCATCATAGTCTCGACCGACAGCCTCTACGACGAACAGAGGAATCTGGCATATGTTGACATGACAGACGGGGTATGCGTCAAGGAATGCAGAACACAGGTATGTAGTCGACACACGCGAACATGGGAATCGGACATCGGCATTGGAAACCCCTAGGAACCCAGCATCAACGACGGCACACAAAGGCTACATTAGGCAAGCAAAAGTGAGAAAAAAGGCAACTGTGGAAACGAAATACAACCCCAGCGCGAGTTCAAAGTATATCAACCAGATCCTTCCAAACGCCATGATTTTTCACCTGTCCACCATCGCGCCAGTTGTTTTCTCTCTGTTAAAAAACCCAAAACAAAGCCAAAAACTAAAACAAAATAATAAAGAATGCCCTTGCTGATAACCTGGCACCCGCACATCGTCTCCTCTGCACGCCGTCTCGGGCGGATGCTGTACCGTCGACGGTGAAGGGTGAGCGTGACGTCTGCGCGGGTTCGATCGGCCCATCGCCGTCGTGCGGCCACCCCCGAATCCTCCTCTTATTCCTCGTCGACGGGATACAGATGGTTGCCCAGCTGCTTGTTCATCTGAAACATGTCAATCTTCTGCTGCTTGAACACGGCCTGCATCTTCTCGTCGCACCGTATTTGCCGCTTGTCTGTCGGGTCCTGCAGGTCATTGGCCTTGATGTACTCCCACAGCTTCTTCACGACTTGCAGCCGCGATAACTGCGGGACTCCCACCAGCTCGCTGAGCTGGTGGCTGAGGTTGAAGGGCTTCTGGAAGCCGCCCCCGGCCTTGCGCTTCTCTTTCGCTGGTGCCGCTGATCTTGGGGGGCCACTGCCCCCGCTCTCGTCACCGCTCCTATCTTCTTCCTTGACTTTGGCCGAGCTCTTCTTCTTCGCACTGCCCGTTGCCCGCTTTATCGGCTTTGCGGTCGCCCCGCCTCGTGTTGTCCGTGCCCGCGCCAGTCGGTTCTCCTGGGCCTGCAGTTCTGCCGCAAGCCGCGCGTCGGCGTCTTCGATGGTGGAAGGCGAGCTCTTGTGCTTCTTCTTAGCCGGGCCGTCGCGTTCGCGGCCGTCGTCGTCGTCGGCGGCGTCGCGAGAGCGTCTCCCGTAATCGCGGTCCAACGACACCTTTATTTCGCGCTCGTCGTTGCGTGCTGAGCCGTTTCCGTTTCCATTGTAGCTTTCATGTTCTGGGGAGGGGTCCAGGTTAGTGGTCTACCGGCGGACCAGAGGGGGGAGAGAGTGTGTGTTCTGCTACCCACCCGGGGATTGTGACTGATTGATAGCATCGAACCGAGCTTCAATCAGGTCCTTGATGGCCACCTTCTGGTCGCTCAGATCCTTGCCACCGAGCGCCTTCTCCAGGCCCTTGCGCACCTTCTTGCGCGTCACGGTCTCGAGGTCCGCGGTCGACAAGATGGCGTCAACCAGCTGCGTGTACCGCCGCAGCTCCTCGTCCGTCACTGGGAATGTTAGTTGGGGGACGGGGGAGACCAACACGCCATTCCAGGCTTCGATTCGGACCCAACTCACAAGGCGTTGCCATTGTGTCGGCCGGTGGGCCAACGCGTTGCTGCTCCAGCTACCGTCGCTTCGCGAGGCAAGCGACGAGAGGGCGGTCCCAGCGCAGTCCGGGCAGCCCGTTTTGATGGGCCGGACAAAAATGGGATGTAGAGGCAAGTCGGCAAGAGGCGTCACGAGGGAGAGAGGGAGAAAAAACGCAGCCGCCGAAGCCGCGATGGAGCGATTGCAATGCGAGGAAGTGGTAACGCGGGGAGGCGAGGGGAGGGGAGGGGAGGAGGAAAGCGAGGCGGGTGACAGGTCGCGTCGCCTTGGATACACAGGGCAGAGGGCGGGTGGAGGGGCGATAGCGGACGGTCAAAAGAGGGCTGGGAATGGTCGGTGCGTCCGTGGAATTAGGCGTGTGGTGCAGTTCGTGTCACGGCAGCGGTGCGTGGCAGTTGGCGGGATGACGGATGAGGTGTAGTTGAAACTGGCAACGCCGGGACAGGCAAGACGAAGAACTCGGAAATGTGGCTGGAAAGCGCACGGCCACGGTGGGTTCGCTTCCCGCCGTGTTCGCTTCGCGGTGTGGTGGGTGGTGTGCGTGGCTTGCTTGCGGCGGCGCTGGCGCGGTGGACCTGGGCGTCTAAGGATCCTAGCTCCAACCCTTTTGAACGGCGCGGCTCGGAGCCCCGGCACAAAACAGAAGGAGACGATACGGCAGTGCTGCAGAGCTGCGGAAGAAGAGTCGGTTGTCTTTTTTGTCTTTCTGCGCCTCTTCCTCCCCCGCTTGTCTTGGGCCCAGAAAGTGCGGAGATGGCGAGCTTGTGCGCTCTGGGGCTCTGCTGCAACAGGGACCAAGTGAAATGCGATGACAAAGACCCTCCGGGGCCTGGTCTCGGACCGAAAAGACCAGTGCACAGAAGCAGCTGCAAAGGCTGCGCGACGAGGAATAAAAATCGGGTTGTTGTTGGCGCCACCTTTGTTGCTGCTGTACGAAGTGGGCGATCAACACAGAGTTACAGAGAAAGTGGGAGAAAGGGAAAAGGGAGAGGAAGAGATGTGTGCCGGCGGCGGGAGATAAGCACGCAGTATACAACGAAAAGAAAAAAAGTAACTCGTGATCGTTGTCTGCCAGGCCACTCGTCAGGGTGTTGGAGGAGGGCCCGCCTCTAGGAAGAAACTATCCCGAAATCGGGTCCCATGGCTAAAATTCCGTTAGGGTTGGGGTGACGGTTGGCCTGGCCGACACTCACAATGCGGCCAATTAGAGTCTGCCATTTCAGACTAGGGGCGGCAGTTTGTGTTGATGGAGCTACGACGAGCGTGGCTTGTGAATGATCGGCCAACACGGAGTAGAGTTCACAACAAACATCGCCAATGTGGGGTGAACGTTAAAAATAAGGTGTTCGAAACAACGGAATTAGTTGGGAAATATATGCATAAGAGGCCGTATTCGCAGTGTCCCTTTAGTTGCTGTCGTTTTTTTTTCGTGGTATTATGCTCCATCTTCGGTGTGCCTGTTGTAAACCTAAATGTTATCAACCCAGACGACAGGTTTCCTGGAAACAGCATAATGACAAAGAGGTCAGCACAAACAGAAAGCTCACACAGAGACGCACCCGGCCAAATTTGCTTGATATAAGACTATTTTCCTCTTCTACTTTATCCCGGCCCATAGTCGCTTTATTCGAATAGCTCTCGTCGCCAAAAGGGAGAAAAGGCTCCACGAAAAAGACAGTAACCAGGACAGTTGTAGCAAAATTGCACGGTGGCTCTACATCCTCCATGCATCTCCATTATGGTTCTTTTGGGGTTCTAGATTCTCTGTATCTACTTGCCTCTTTTCTTCGCCTCCACCACCTGCAAATTCTACAGGATCTGTTCCAGATAGAAAGCACTCGCTTGCATCGCAACCCAAGTCCCCAAACGAAGACGAGCCTCTTGACGAGAAGGGCATGTCTTAAACCAGCCACTTCGGTGACGACAAGCAATCAATACAGGCGAGAAACGCCAAATACATTTGTCGCCATCCGCTTTGTCACAGGGCAGAAAAGCACGGATCGTGGCGTGCGTTTCGCCTTGTCTCCGACCCCTCTGCTGTGTCACGTTGTCACGAGCGTCGTCCGTGGGCTTCCTTGCCTGCGAGCAACAGAGCAGAACCAATAAAGAGACACTGACAAAATTATGCAGACACAAAAAGAGGACGGGAGAGAAACTTATTGGTCCATACTTTGCATGGTCAAAACTAGAATTTCTAAGCAAAATCGGGGAGCGCAAATAGGAGACGAAAATTGACGCTGGGGCTCACCCCCCATCCCGGCACCCCAGCACGTACCCCATGTAAGATACGAAAATGGACGTTCCCCAACGGACATTATTCATCCCCTTCTCGCTCAGTAGGAGGCCATCCTCGTGGGTTCTAGATCAGCTAGTCCCCTGCAGCTGCCTCCCTGTGTATCCTCTTGCTCGTTGCCTCGTGTCGTATGTCTTACAGCTGTTCCTCCGAGCGAGAACACAGACCAAAAGAAGCAGGCCACAAGAGAACCCCCTTTGTCTTGCTTGTTACTCTGCCGCCCTCTCCCTACCATCTTTTTCAGGGTAGCACAGTGTACCTTGCATGGAAGGAACTAACCGCTCGAAGGAATGAAGAGACTTTTGAAAGAAACGAAAATGTATTAGGCGGGAGACGTAACGCTGGGAAAGTAAGGCCATGTGGGATATGGATATGGGCTCCCCAAGATAAATACCTTGGGCCACCGCAACCATCGAGGCCGTTCTGGTTTTATTCTTGCAGTGTTTTTCCAAGTTGAGGCAGACTGGTTCATCAGCTTCCGCGGTGCCGTCCTACAATATCGTTGCAACAGACTTGAACCTTTCCAAACAAACCAACAGAGAATTGGCAAAATGTATGCCCAACCTCAAGCCACCATCGCCATGCGCACAGCGGTCCTCTCCCTCCTTCTCGCAGCTACCGCGTGCGCGTCTCCGACGGTCATGCCCGTTGGCTACGTCGAGATTGATACCCGCGCTCCTGCCACGACCAACTTTGCGTCGTCTTGCACAGACATTGCCTATTTCGGGTACTGCCGAATCGAGGCCAACTGCACCGTCGACGGCAGCGTTGCCACCAAGGGCAAGGAGCTACAACACAACTTCCTCGACCTCGGCCAGTGCATCGGTTATGACAGTGTGTCGAAGTCCCTGAGGTGGCGGTCCAAGTCGGTTGCTCACTGGCAGTCGACCTACTGCGCACCCTGCAGCCAGTGCACGATCAATGCCAAGACGACCGTCATGACGTGCCAGTGCCAGTACGCTGACACCAACAACAACCACCCAACACATCTCACTCTGAGTATGCCTCTCTTTTCGCAGCTGCCTAACAATTAGTAGGGAAAAAATGACAGTGCACTGACATATGCAGGCGATCATGTGTCGAACAAGGCTGGCGTGCTGGGTTGCCTGAATGTGGCTGGCGACCCGGACTACAACCCCTAATCGCTTCTCAACGAGCTTTGGTGGTCACCACAACCTAGGGATATGGATGCGTGAACCTTTCTGGTCCGGCAGATGGGGCACATGTCGTCCAGAATCTGCCTCTTGTGGTTGTCTATGCTAGCAGGGTATCTGCAAGGGTCGCCAAGCTCACAAGCTGCTTTGCAGTTCTTCACTCCACCGACGAACAATGGAATGGTGCCCATTGTCTTCGAAGATGTGCCGTATTTGAATTCTTCACACATGCTCGTCCTGTCATTAGAGGTGAACTGATGTGATAGTGGAGGGGAGGACTTGGACTGCACTGGAGAGAATAAAGTTGAGTAGGATAATCAAAGCAAGCAAATATAGCAATGGTATCGGTCCATCAGCCATAGATATTTACGGGTTGGTTGCTGTGGAGGCAGACTTTCCATCCCGCATTGTGAGAACGTAGCGTTGTGGCCGGTCTGAGACAATCATTTATGTAGCGGTGTCGACCGAGCGCGATATTCCAGCCGTAGCAAAAGTAAATCTGTTTCATACTCGCAAAGAGGTGAACATGAAGGCCCTGTTATGCCGAGCAGGCTAGGTGACACCTTGTATCATTGGCAAACGGTTACTATGCGGGTCGAAAAGACTTACTTCATCAAACCGTACGGAACAACACACACAGACTGCAGCACAAAATCCCTGAGCGACAAGCTCCGACAAAGATGTTCATCCCCGCAAGTAGTTGCACACGGAATTGCCCCAGCGCACGGCACCTTTGTAAGTCCACATGCTGGGTGCGTTGCCCTCTTTGAGGCCTTGGATGGCATCTGCAAGGTCTGGACCTACCCCCTCGGCCTTGATTTCCTGGATGGGGAAGAGGTATGTTTTGAAGGAGAAAAGGACCGCATTTGTCTGCGGCAGACGCGTGAGTGTCTGACACTCAACACGGAGGCGAGCCTGGGCCAGTTTAGCAGTGGTGGGCTGGAGGTATCCTTGACACGAAGTTGGTTGCTTACCGTTTCAATGTCTACATCGGCATCCACGTCGACGGCGTCGCCTTCATGGACATGGTTGCCATGAGGCACAAAGAGGTCGGTGTGTGTCTGAACAGACCACTGGTGGCGGTTAGCTGTTGAATTGCAACTCCCACCCAAGAGCCCAGGCACAGGTATGCTCTCTTACATTC
The DNA here is from genome assembly GCA_019925425.1 of Ophiostoma pallidulum. NCBI lineage: Eukaryota > Fungi > Ascomycota > Sordariomycetes > Ophiostomatales > Ophiostomataceae > Ophiostoma > Ophiostoma pallidulum. The sequence continues at coordinate 4,760 of JADHKO010000095.1, read as the reverse complement.
AGTCGTTTGGCGCTTTTGCCAACGACAAGCCGCGAGAAGAACCGTTCCATGCTGGGGCCAATCCTGTCGTAGGAAGGCACGGGCCTGTGTATGTCCTTGAGGAGGAGACCCAACTTGGACGACGGATCGAATCCGGCGGGGAAGCAGCACAGGAATGCAACCAGACGGTGGCTCGTAGAGGGATAGGCGACACCATCAGGCACCGTCGATGAGATGTCTTCTTCCATGAGGAGGAACAAATCGTCTTCGACGGTCTCGCCCAAGATACGCAGCGCCTCCAATGGGTCAACGGGTGGCGTACAGGGAAACGAGGCGTTGGTGACGTGGTTGTAGAGTACCGTTGCGGTGCCGTTGGGGCCGTTTGCTTTGCTGAAAACCGTGGGATGGCGCGCCGGCAGATAGCAAGACATCAGGTACGTGTAGACCTCATCGACGGCAGCCTTCGAGGCTGGCAAAGGGATCGTACTATCAACACAGCGAAGCACGCCCATAACCGTGTCTGGATTTTTGGCGATGATATCTCGCCGCATCTTGATCTTGGCTTTGTACTCTCTGTCCAGGACAATGAGATCATCTGGCGACGTTGACTGGAGTGCTGCCCAAAGAGTCAGCTTCCAAGGCCAGAGGGGACAAAATAATAAGCAAGAAACAAGAAAGAGGAAGAACAAATAGAAACAGGAAAGAGAATATGAACCACCCAACATACCCATGGTTATATGGTAGATGGGCTTGAACGGCCGAAATGCGACTGGCCGTGTGTTCTGCAGGCTGAACGAGGAGAGCGGTTCAAAAGTCTCGGTGGTATGCGACTTGCCATTTCCCGTCGCTTGAAGAACCGACGATTTGTTTTTCTCCTAGAATATGTAGCCGGCAGTCAGTGGCAGTCCCTGCCTCACGATGGTGACCGTCGAAAACACAAACCTTGAGCCGCTTCTGTCTCACGAACACCCCTATCAATGCGGCCGATAGCACGGCAAGGAGGAGGACGACCAACGCCATCGCCAGAGATGTGGTGTGAAGACGGCAGAGTTCAAGCACGAGCCCACAACTATACTCGGAAAGACGATAGAAGATTCAAAGCGAGATTGGATATGTCGGATGGACCTGCGCGGACGTTGTCAATGAGTCAGAAGTTATCCTCCCAACTCTCGGGTTTTTGAATGCGGGGGATCTCGAGGCTCCATTATGTACTGTGTCTTGTATCTTACGTTGCTTCGCAAACTTGATTGGGCACTTACTGCCTAGATACTTGGTCTAGATAGGACCGGACCGGGCTTTTTCCCATAAAGAAGGACTGGTGGGAGGCTAGTTGCCGCGAGACTCAAACGACCTTCCAAATAGAGGATTCGGCGGTACTGTGAGATACGGGAAGGCAAACGCGTATGCGCATTCTGTCAGGTCTGGCTACAGAGGAGGTTGCTTCTACCACTCTTGCTCTCCTTGGATTTTTTGACCCAAGCTGGCTCCTCGTGTCAACGGTCGACCTGTATGCTTATCGTGTTGACACCGCGTCTAAAATAGTGCACACACTTTACTGTCCCAAGAGTTACCACCTTTGCTTTTATTCGTCCAGAATAGACAACTACGGGAAATGCACTTGCTGTGAAATACTTCGCACAAGTCCGCAGAGATCGATACCGTTCAGAAGCTGTCCGATATGAGACCAGTCGATACGCTCCTTTTCCGCTTATGGCTTAAGTGACCAGACTGAATCGAAGCATGGCTGTGTAAGGGCTTTTCAATAAAAGTAAGTTATCCTTGTTATGGCATGCTTTGTCAGAGAAAGACTTGACCCTCTTCATTGGTCTCTCCCGTCAACACGAGCCTCGAAATGGTGTATAACAAGAGATGCAGGAGGCACGATGCCATGCGAAAAACAAAAGCGACGACAACAAAAAACAATCAAAACCTGGCGGAGGGCAGCACAACGGCATGCAACCGGCTACTCCACAGCTATTGTCATTCAAAGACCCCCTCTCCTGTTTATGTGTCAAGCTGCCCGCCGCGCTGCACACGCAGAGTCCCGAGCCGCGGCGTGTCCCGGGTGCTGCGTTGGACTGGCTCCGCCATGCCCCGGCCCGCCGCTGCCGCAGAACGGAGGAATCGCCGGCCACCCCGGGGCGGGCTGCCACCTCCGCTACTTCTAGCAGCAAAATCTGCGCTGAGCCCGTCAAGGCTCTCGCTCTCAGTGTCGTTCTCGTTGTAGCAGGCTCCATGGAGCCCAGAGTGGTGATGAGGCCAGCCCCTGCCTAGGGCAGTAGCGGCAGAAGAGCAGCTGCCGCAGCCACCAGGATGGGTCGACCCCGATGATAGGACTGAGCCCATCTCTGTACTAATCGCGCCACCGTGTTCGCTGACCGCCATGCCTCCCCCACCTTCATGGTCGCCGGTGTGGTCCGTGTCCGCAACAACAATGCCCGGAACCCGCTGCCGGCGGTCACTAGCCACGGGGCCGCTCTCGGTCCCGTGGATCCGGGCAATGTTGCTTCCGATGCGCCGCAGCCACCGCGACCGCGCACAGCGGCGCACCACTTCCTCGCGCAGCAAGTTCCAGCTCGTGGAAAAGTATATGACGGCGTTCCAGACGCCCTGCAGCGGCAGAACAGCGGCGCTGGCAATGTTGAGGCCGTAGCTGATTCGCGAAGGATAGATCAAGGTGTAGACGCGGTTGATGGAGCTGGGCGTCCACGTGACAAGCACGGAGATGGCAAAGACAAACGAGGTGCGCAGGTATGCCAGCTTGACGGGGTCCATATGGTGCAGCTTGCCCGTGAAGCGGTGCCAGGCGCGGCGGACACGCTCGGTGGGAGAAATCATGCTGCTGCTACTGCCACCAGCCCGACGGAATGACACCGAGCTGATGTGGCCGTAGGATGTTTGGTGGGCACCTCGCTGGTAGTTAGCATGGGAGACAGACGCCTGTGGTTGCAGGTGGTATGCTGACGAGACTTGATCGTGTGCATGCGGTTGATGATGTTGCTGGTGGTGATGACGGAGGGTGGTGAAGCGAGATTGGCCGACCGGAGGGGAGAACCCCTGCGGCGGGGACGGCGAGGTGATGATCGTCGTCGACATGACCTGGTAGGCGGCGGAGCTGGGACCGCCGGTACTATGCACAGCCTGCGGGGCCGGCAGGATACTGCCCAGCTCCTCATCAATTGACATGCTGTTGTTGTTGTTATTTTTGTTGAGGCTGTTGTTGTGATGGACAATCGAGCTGCTCTCAGCTGCGACGCCGGTGTGGAAGGGGTCGTCGCTCCAGGGGCACTGCACCGGTGAACCCAACGGCGTCATCGGCGGGGTGTGGTTGTTGGAAAGGCCCGTGCTGCAGATATCGGACGTGATCTGCACCTCGGTCGTTACGGTGCCGTAAATTTCGGGCTGACGCGTGAGGTTCTATTGTGGGGGATAGGGTAACGGAAGAGTGGTCAGCGCAATCACGGCAACTCTAGCAAGAAGTCGGGCCGGTGGCTGCCATAGAACTGTTTGAAAACAAGATATAATACCTTATCGGCCGAGTCTCTTACCTCGGAGCTGGACAGGTCCTTGGCTTGGTTGCTGAGAGTTAGATTGCGTAGTTGGTTGCGCTGGTGGAACACGTGGTAGCCGACGGCGACGTAGATGACGGCCGAGAAGAAAATGCACACCCAGATGGGAATGTAGTAGGAGAAGATGCGGAGGGTATTCCAGCTGTCACCAATCCAGCACCACAGCTGTCGGGGACGCAGCAGTTAGCAGAGGGGGAGAGAGAGACGGAGTAGCGAGAGAGAGATGGGAGGGTTGATGTCGACGCACCGTTGCGTCGCCGTACACTGCTCCTTTGGCGGAGTTGTAGACATAGAGACACACAATGGCCGGGACCATTGGCAGGCCAAAGCACACCAAGAAGTACACCCACAAGTACCGCCGGAATGTCATCGGGTTGGCCGAGTGAAAGAAGACGAGGTAGACGTTGAAAGCCATGGCGAAGGACCACCAGGGATCGGACTGCATGAACCTTTACGGTATATCAGCTGGAGTTCTTTAGGTATTGAGCGTCCATGTTGGACGGCCGGGTCAGCTGGCTATTGTTTGCTGCGGTCTGGCCAGAACTTACATCTCCAGCAGAAAGGCCTGCGCCCGACATAGAGCGCTGTCGCTCCCCAGGGCGATGCCAGAGAGCCCGATCAGGCTCGCGGTACTGGCACCGACGTTGGCAATGGATGCAAAGAGGATAAAGGTGTTCGGTACTGTTCGGAGGCGCTCGAAGAGGGTAAAAGTCACAATGATGAGCATGACACCGATCATTGACAAGGAGGCACCGGCGCGCTCAAGGCCAACTACGACCCGCGCCTGTTCTCCTGAGAGCTGCATGGTGGGCAGGTCATCATTCATCCCGCACGTCTTGGAGATAGAGGGGCGTAGGGGAACGTGAGTAGACTGTGTTGGTTATGTATTTTTGCAGTTCGGGGGCATCGAGCGAGGCACGAGTTTGAGTGTCATGAAAGGTGGTGGTCTGGCGAAGCAGCAAAAAATCAAATGGCAAAAGGATAGAGAAAGGCTGAAGAGGCAGGGGAAACAAAAGAGAGAAATACAGCGCTATGATGCAAATATGAAGAGTCGGGACGGGACGGTAGCAAAGATGTAGACTGTGAGGGTGGGAGAGAGAGAGAGAGAGAGGGCAGTAAGAGAGGACAAGGAAGACCAAGGGGGGCAATTTCACGGATGGCCACAGGACACCCTCCTGCTGCTACCCGCGCGTCGCTCCCCTTGGTCTTCCT